>CABFVX010005266.1:0-34623 GCA_902151425.1 Timema shepardi | reverse complement strand
CCCCCCCCTTCTTCCTAGTTTGTGTCGTGTCCGCTTCTGTGTCGTGTCTTCTTCTCCTCAGGAACATCTGTCCTCTGGTTCTTGTATCGTGTGACTGGTCCCGGTAGTTCCGTCGTGCTCGTGTGTTTGGAAACTACCCCCCCCCTTGCCGTTGTTTGTTTCCATAAGATTCGCTCGCTCGCATCCTCTACAGAACGTCCACTCGAACCAAAGTGTCGCGACAAGTTTAGGATTATCTTTTTGACCCGCTTTAAATTTAGCGTTTAAGTCATTTTGATCTCTTTTTATTATTTGGTGGTATCAATATTTTATGTGTAATTTTTTTTTTTCGACGACACAGGACTTAACGACTCGGGTGAACTTTCTAAGAAGTGTTTTGCTGTATAAGTTTCCGGTGACGTAATCGGTGACTGTTTGGAATCTGTGGCACGCTAATGTTCTTGTAAAGTTACCTGGTGATCGCACCTGTCGAGCGCTGATAACCGACATTCTTAGTAAATAGCTCGGTCACGTGACGACTTGACGTGGATAACTTCACGTCGATTGGTTTTTTTTTAAATTTGATTTTACGACTGTTTTTTAATGAGTGTACTAAGTGCGCGTGCTCTGTTAATTTGTTATTGGTCCGTTTTGTTTTTAATCGTGTCAGGGTCGAGGACGGGAAATGAAATGTGGAAATGGTGCAACTAACGATAGATAACGTGCCGGCTTTCGAAATAATCTCTCTCTGTGCTGGTTTGAGACTTTCCTGTGGGCTCGAGCGTGATTTTAGTTCCGTCACAATTACCGAGCACCGAAACTGACCGCATCAGCGCGTTTTGTATTTGTTCTATCGAGTGTTTGTGTCTTTAAAGAGGTCCGTTGTTAAAATAATTACGTGCTAGCATGAATCGTGTTTGTTTATTCATTTGACTCGCGTGGTTTATTCTCTTTGATTTATTTCTCACCGTGGAACGTTTTATACTTAGTCTGCGAATGTACGGTACGACCTTGCATTCCAAGCGCGTTTCACCCGGAGTGAGTACCGAACTCGTAAGTGTCGGCTGAAAACCTTACCGCTTGAGTCTTGGAGGTCAAGAGGGACACGCCCCGTTCCAGGCAGACCCCGTCTCGTTCGACTCGCATTCCTGCGGGTGTTATTTCCAGCGCGGTATCCCCTGGAATGCGCCGTTGACGAACGGTTACTCTCGCAAGTCCGGTTCCGCGGTACTCCGCGCGTGTCTTTTGACAAGTTCCAAGTTGCTGAGAGGTAAACATGAGGGACGTGGCGTCGATGCTCTGTTTACACTCACCTTGAAGCATATATTTTCGTGTTTTGTTTCTTTTATCTGTTCGGATGGAAGATGCCGACGAATGTTGCTTCTACGACGCCGTCAGTGAGATACCCCTGAGCAAGCCGAGGATGGGCAACACCGCCGGCGCGGAGGGCGCCAAAGGGGGCGGACGCCCAGGTCTCGCCGACGAGTTCCCCATAGTTCCGGTGATTGACCCGCGACGGGACGACAGTGACGACACCTCGAGTAGTAATCCCGAGATTAGCTCGCGTTCCTCGGATAAATCCGCTCCAATCGATAGCGATAAGGAAAGTTCGACGTCGCTCAGTGATCAATCAGATCTGGACGAAAGAGACGATTCGGGCAGACCGTCAATGGCGGTTTCTCAGAGAGACCAGCGCTGTACAGAGGCGTCCGTCGGCGCCGACAGTTCGGGTGAAGAGGACGCCGGTGTCGCGACCTTTGACGACGAGGGCTCGCTCAGGGGGGACCGTGCCGTGGCGAAGGGGGTTGACCTGGGTGTGAATCTGCCGGACACGTTCGGGGAGAGTACGACTGAAGACTGTGAGGTCCAGAGTGTAGATGACACCGTAGTCGAGGAAAAGATTGTACGCAACCTTCGTAAGGATGTGCTGGCCACGCCCCCCGAGGATGAGGAGCCTGACGGTGAAGTCTCGGACGTGAGTTCCTCGGCCCTTGGAGACATCCCGCGGTCAAGTCCTGACGGTGACAAGTACTCTGTATCCACCGAGCAAGATACTCTAGTGTCCAAAGACAACGGGAAAACCGTTGAGGACACTCTGTTGGCCGCTGAAAGTGGTTGTGATAGGGCTGATTCCCAGGATAGTAGGAAGTGTCTTGATGAGGCACCCTCTGAAGAAAGTTCTGTGATTGACAATAGTGCTTCAAGAAGTGGATCTAGTAAGGAGGTGGACATTGGATATGATGTCACTGACATCAGCAAAGAGGAAGAGAGGTTAGTTTCTAAAGTAGAGGATGAAAAGGGAGAATATATTGATAAGATTCCAAAGAACAAGGATATAGTTGGGGAATTAAAGGATGTAAAGGAGGAAGATGGGAAGAAAAATGATATTGTTGGGGAATTGGGGGATTTAAAGGGGGAAGATGGGAAGAAAAATGATATTGTTGGGGAATTAAAGGATGTAAAGAAGGAAGATGGGGGAAAAAATGATATTGTTGGGGAATTAGAGGATCTAAAGGTGGAAGATGGGAAGAAAAATGATATTGTTGAGGAATTAGGGTCTGCTAATGATGATAACAGGGGTGTCAAAAGAGTAGAAAATGTGCCAGGTAATTTATTTTGGGAGGAAAGCAAGAAAGGGAAAGAAGACACCGCTGACATCAATGGAATGAAAGAGGATGCAATTGATAAAGCTGTGGATAGAAATGATGGTGATTATACTACAGAAGATAGTGATGGCTATGATATTGACGCCGATGAAGATATCAATAACAAATACAGAAGTAAAGAGAATGTGGTCGATGAAACAGAGAACGAAGAAGATGCCGACTACCTGAATAATTTTCTCGGGAAAAGCAATGACCAAGTATGTATGATTAATTTTAATCTGCCACTTATCAATGTACCCAGCAAAACATATTTAGACTATATGCGCTTATAAATCGCAACTCAGATTTATCAAGATTTTGTTACAAAGTCTGTTATGTAAGGCCTTTTATCCTAGCAAAATACTACTGTACACTAGGATTCTGATACAAAATAAAGCCTTTCAGAACAGACTTCCTACCAGAAACAAGGTATAAGTAATAAAGCTCGAACCAGGCGTAGCATCGTGATGTCTTTAGTCTGTATTAGAAAACGGTGAGTGGACCTAAGTAGACTGTTTTACTGCCCGTTAAAACAATACAATAAAATTTAGAATAAAATTATTAAAAATGGACTTAAAAACCTTTCCCTTAGTCCCGTTTTTGCTCTAAACGAGAAGAGAGGGTAGAAAACCACACTTGACCGATAAGTTACTGGTTCGTGCCTAGTCTCCCGGTTCCTATTACCAGTTCGAGCTATACGCACATGTACTAAATACACAAATTGGTTAGCATTTAGAAAGGTTGAATTAATAGAGAGAAGACCCCCATTTGCGTGGAAGGAGAATGCGAAACCATTTAGGAAAAATCATCATCTATCCGTCTTCACAGCCATTCCATTGCGAGAGTGATGCCTTAGATCTGCCTTTTTCAAACTGTGCTCCGCCATAGTTATTTCAGACTCCGTGAGGAAATTTTAGAATACTATTTATTTATTTTTCACAATAAAAAATAGCATAAATAATTAGGATTGCCGATTTTTCTAGATCTGATTAAAGAACATTTGCCAAAGGCGCAACCAGAACATGTGAAGTTTTCCATTTGTTTTATATTTTTATACTTGTAAAATTTAATTCTCATTATTGAATGTTAGTAATATTAGTGTAAAAAGCTTTAGGCCTATGAGGGCTCCATTTTGTATTTTTTTCTGGGCTTCTTCAGTCTAGAAAGTTTTGGAACCTCTGCCTTAGAGCATGTGGCTACCAAATAAAGTCGAGATGGGCCTTACATATTTAATAAAGCCATCACAATAATGTATTTTTCTAAATCTACATTCTCAAGTGTGAAGGGTTATTCTGTAAACAAAAACTATCGTATCAAACAATATTGCAATCTTATAGGCCAACTGATTAGTGAATAGAGTACAAAACACACCAACACATTCTTTGTCAAAAGTAATTTTCTAAATCAGAGTTGACAAAACATAATAAGTTTGAACCCCACCCAAAAACTCAAAATGTAATCAATGGATGTAAAAGTTATTTTAGCTGTGTTTCCAAAACTTGTTGCCAGTTGCCTACCTTTAAGGTTATGCAAACCACTGTTTGATAAATAAGGCTCTAGGTTAAGAACTGACTATCTGTGTAGAAACTAAAATGAGCGAGAGGAAGGGGAAGGTAGCCCTGATTGGGCCAGTTAACCGCTCCATCCCGTGACCAACTCTACATGTTTAGTTGTTAACGTGTCAATTAAAAAAGGGGGCGTGACATAATTAGCCCAATTCACACCTCTTGTGATTCACACTTTCCCACCAGTAGGTTAAACAAACGATGCTTGAAAGTCCAAGGCTTAGAACATTGTGACTGACGGAAGTTTCTAGGAGTACCGTGTAAATAATACTTCTATATACACTTCGGCTACCTTTACGAATCACACTATGGCCCTATCTAAGAAACTACACCATAGTGTGAAGCGTCAAGGTTAGACTGCTGCTGTTCATGATAAAAAGAGTGTACCATCTAAACCAGTGGTATTCAACCTTGTTTTATATAATCTCTCTTCAACTTAATGTCCCGAAAGTAGTTGGTGCATAATGCAAGTTATATGTCATATAATTATAATCTACATCTAAAATATATCGAATAAGCTACATTTAAAACAATGTGTGTGTGTGTGTGTATTAGGGGTGTGCAAAATTTCTAAACTTTGAATTATATAAAATGTTATGTACGCCCCAAAATGTCTTCCTTACCCCGGGGTTACATGTACCCCAATTTGAATAACACAGATCTATACCAGTGGGGTACAATCTGCGGCTCGTTTCTTTTCTAGGCCCCCAATCTCTAATGAGTCACTAAAAACGGTTTTGAAAATAACATTCTATTTTGTATTATTATCATAATTCCCCATGATACATCTGCACTTTACTGATATTTAAATGATAAAAAAAAAAGGGTCACAGTAATATTTAGACCTTGTTTAATGGAGAAACTATTTATGACTGTTCCATGTTACCCAGGTGAAGGAATTTTTCCTTATCATCCTGATATTGATAACTAATGTTATAAATCATACAAGCTTTTAGAGATAGCATATGTTATCTTTGTTTGAAGTTTTAGTGTTAGATTAGACTCATTTTAATTAATGGTAAGACTCATATCTAGGTTACACAGATGGAAAGTTTAGCTGTCTTTAATCATAAAAAAAATTGTGGAAATGTATTAAAAGTTAAATAATGGGAAATAATGTTGATTTTGTGGATCACTGTGTCATGTTTTCAATATTGTTTTGGAAGAAGGTACAGGAAAGGTGGATAGAAAACATAAAAAAGCAAACAAACACAATATGGCTTTTACAATGAAAAGAAGAAAACAGTTCAGCCTTTACATTGCTGCCAATGGACAAAGAGGTAATGGTTGCCCCTTAAAGAAAATCAATCATTACCGCCCAATCCCCTGACCTAGGTTTCATTCTATCGGAACTCATCAGGATGGAGTGTTAAACATGCAACACAACTTCCTAAAAGAGGATCGATTTTTCTTTAAGAGGCAGCCATGACATGACGTCTTTGTCCAGTGGCAGCAATGAAAATTTTGAACTGTGTTGTTCTTATTTTCATTGTAAGAGCCATATTGTGTTCGCTCCTTTTTATATGTTTTCGATCCACCTTTCTTGTACTTTCTTTCAAATAAATACACAAAATACCTCAAAAAAAGTGAAAATAGTTTTTTTAAAGAGATATATTGTGTTTTCAATAAATTCCCACAGTTAATCAATGAGTACCTGGAACTTCCTGACCTCAATAGTCTTGTATAATTCTTATTCTGCTTTTTAAATATTCATTTGAAGGCTATGAGTAAGATTCAAACAAGACTCCTTCAAGGTGGGAGGGTAGGTGTTGCAAATTAAGTGCAGTATTTTTGCAGTTATTACATAAAAACTTTTTTTTTTTGTTAAGAGAAATCAACTACGGTAATTCTCCCATAAAACAATAGTTTAATTTTCTTCACATTGTGAACTCACTAGTTGTTGGATATCTGTCATAAACATCACACATTAGATGACAAACTTTTTAAATTAAGAGAAAAAGTTGTTACTAAATTCTAGGACTTCCTTGACAGATATTCAACAACTGTTGAAATCACCATGTATAGAAAATTATACTCAAATGTTTTGCTTTAAAAACTGCAAAAACGCTGTACTGGTTTCCCTCCCACCTTTAAAGCCATTAATGGTGGTAGGAAAGCGCTTAATATTTAGGCCTCAAACCTCTTGGTCGTGTTACACACACTAGTCAGACATAAAATTGAACTTAAAAACATAATTTTAGATTTTTCTTTTACACTGGCATATTAATTTGGTGATGATAAGTGCATGTTATGTCAAATTTTGACCATAAGCTAGAAATAATAAACACGTGGTTTTTAAACTACAGTAGAATGTCGATAATCTGGACTAATTGAGGATCAACCTAGTCCAGATTATTGATTTGTCCGATTTTCGAAAACACCAAAAATAGAAAAATAAGTTTAGACGGGATACTTAGAAAACTCAGTGTTAATGTAGAAACATTTTCACTTTATCTAAACAACAAGCTTACATGTTTTTGTTTTTGCTAAATATCACAAATTCTGAAGGAATATCATAAAGGCAATAATCTAATCTAACAACAAAAAAGATTGTTTTTTTTTCCTAGAGTTGAGGTGCATTTTTTTGGGGCCATGTCTCTGAATTGATACTACCGTGGTTATTTTTGTAAATAATATTTTTTCTTGGTGATACAGATTATTGACGATAAGAATTTTTGACATCTGAATTATCAACACACCACTTTACTTGGAAACTTTTAAAACCCCCATTTAATCCACATATTATAACACTTTTTTCATTTGACAAATAGTGACCGGGGTTCAATCCTCGGTCCCGGTACAGATTTATCTGATCACCAAACCCTTCCTTCACCTCTGACATGACATCTTGTGAATGTGGGGAATGCCAGGTCTCCACCGTGGTTCGGATTCCACGTTAAACTGTAGATCCTCCATTTCATCTCACAATCACCCTACCATTACACATTAGCGTAAGTGCGTATAACTCGAGTAGTAAGACGCGGTGCTAATAATAATAATAATAATGACAAACAGCGGTTACACCATTCTAAGTAATCTCAACTTCATTCATCATTGAGATAAACACTTTGATAACATCTAATGCACAAGATGAGTCCATAGATTTATAAATTAAATCATAGGGTATATTATTTTGTGTTGGGACAATTACTTTGATGGTTTTGAATTCTGATTTATACCTACTTTAGAAACATTCAATTCATCACTAAACTATTTGTATCAGCGTAATTTGAACAAAGCTGTGGAGTGAGTACGTCGAACCTTTGACTCCAACTCTTTCAGAAATGGCTAAAGTATTTTAATTAGTAATAATAAATTTACTGTAGTAAAATCCTCAGATACAGAAATTTAATGGGAAGCTTCTTTGGCATTGTGAATTTATATTTGAATGAATATGTCTATCAAAAGTACAAATATAGGTCCTAAAAAAAATAATAAAATTATATATTTATATTAATATTGTTATAATATTAAAAGTTTTCGTTTTGAAGCCGGAGTCGGTAGTGGGAACAATTTTGCTGACTACAACTCCACCCAAAACTACTTCCGACTCCATGACTTTGACTCCAACTCCACAAGTAATCTTATAGCTTGATGTTGTTTAAGGAAGGTTTAATATTTTCCTATTGTTGAGGTACACTTAAAGACACAATAATTGAGAGCAATGAAAATGTGAAAACACTTTCATTTTGTATATTAACTGCATTTTAAAAAAAATTGCAAACCTTGTGTAATATAATTAGCTTGGGTATTGTATGTGTATGTTGATCCAACATTTTTTATATATATATATACACACACACACACTAAGAAAAACTGGATTAAGTTGTTCTTACAATGATAATGTTCAAAGTACAGTTTAATTTGTATCGGAACAATCTTATTTTAGCCTGGCTCGATGATGACGATATCGGGGCTTGAATCCCAGTCAAGTCTATCGAGGGTGGTTTTTCCTTTATGGTTTCCCACTCCTTTCCACTCACATGCGGGTAAATTACCTTTATAATGGTTATTTCTTCACATTAGTGCAATTATCATATATGTACATATAAACAGAACAGGTAGTAAGATGCGCGGATTAAAAAAAAATCTTATCCGACGGTTAGTAAAGTTACGAGATCTACTTTCATGGGTCAAGTCATGTGATCTGCAGCGGTCACTTTTGATAGATGTTATCATTATCTTTAAATAACAATAATAATACTGGTGTAGAGAAATGTAATAATTCTTGATCAGAAAAAATATCTTTATAGTCTATTTTAATAAAAGGTGCTTCCTATGAAAATAAGTCTGTAAATACATATTTCACATTAAAATAATATATACCTATTGAGGGTAATTAATTTGAACAAATACCTTTACTCACATCTATTACTGATGAGTTTTGTTTTCCTATTAGTACAAATAGTACTAGATAGATAATGGCTGGTTTGTGTTATCTTAAGTTTATCAGTTTATTGACTATCGTACCTATTTATTGGAACCTTGAGCTTGTTTTGTGTTTCTTTACCGTCTTATATATATCTGGTCAAAAAACTGTGAAACGGATTCATATATTCTAAGTTTTATTGATATGTATTTTTAATATTTAGACCTATGCAATCAATCCATTAAACGTCTTTACTAAAAATTTAATTCTCAATACTAATTGGTTTTGTGAGTATTTAATCTTAAGTTTTTTTCTTTGAATTGTTTTTAAAGTGAAGTCCTGCTCAACTCGATTGCGTCTTAATAATAATTTAATCCAAATCTTCCACATTTTATCTAGTTTTGTTTTAAGAAGAAGAAAAAACAATTCTGTTAAATATGTACTAATTTTATAGACTATTTATAATAATATGTAATTTCAATAGCTAACGTTCAGAATTTGTAATTTTTGAAAATCCTTATTCAAGGCACGGGAGTAAGAACTCTTCCTTCGGCTTTATTCTCAAGTCAACAGTAAAGAATTAAATAGCAGCTTTAGGTATAGCAATAACTATTTATATCCCCTATCTAATTTTTAAATATTTTTTTAAAAATCTTAGTAATGAAATGGTAAAAATTACATTAAAAAAGAATTTTAAATATGAATCATTACTTGCTAGAAATAGAAATTATTGCTTGGGAAGAGTGACAATCCTAATAAATGTATCATATTTGATCTAACAGTAATTCTTTTTAAATTTATTGCACCACTTCTTACAACTCATTTGGGTTATATATTTATGTACTAATTACGCTAATGGGCTAGGAATGAGTCCTTGACTAAATAATCATTACATTCACAACAGATCTAAATTCTTACTAGCCAGCATAACTTAACTCAATATATTATGATCAACAATTTTTGTAAACTGGTTTTGTGTGTGATCTGCATCGATGGGCATGGAGGTTGAATGTCAGTCTCGTCTTGTTTGGTTTGCCAATTACAGGGAGGGAATTTGGTTTTTTCTCCTAAATGGTTTCCCACTCTTCTCCATGCAAATGCAGTTATATTTTGTCTAAATTATAGCTTCTTCACTTAACCCACTAACATAAGTAAAATGTATATGGCCCAGATGTGTTAGTAAAACATAGTGGAGGAACGAACGAAAGAAAAAAAAATGTTTGTGATCGCAAATGTGTTATAATAACATTCTCAATATATTCCTTCAAACAATAAAGCTAATGTTATCGTGTTTTTTTCTTCAAAAATAACTGACGAAATCAAAAGATACATGCAAGATTGCTCAGTCTTGCGGATTCTCTCTTGGTAGCTTGGGGGGCAGGTGAGGGCAGATACCTCGTGAGATGATCCCCTTAGGTTGTTCTGTCACTTGATTCAATGTTTCAGAAACTTGACTTGTCCATGTGTCTGACAATTTGATAATTATCTGTGCAGGCAGAGGCCCGCCTTGCAGCGAGGAGGCAGGCGAGGGCAGAGGCCCGGGAGATACGCATGCGGGAACTCGAGAGGCAACAGAAGGAGATTGAGGAGAACACCAACAAGAGCTATGACTCCTTCACCGGTCAGTTTCTTGCGTCTAGCTATGTCGTAGCTACTTTGCGTCCTCATTTCTGGAGGATACTGCTACCCTATCACCTTCCGGGATAGAAAAGACACAATTTATATAAACCAGTTTGGGTTTAATTCCCTCCCCATTTCTGTATAAGTGCAATTATTCACTTAGAATAGACTCCGGCCTTATTCATAATCGTTGGAGTCTTGCTTCAGTGTGTGAGCAACCATCTCTGATATATGTTGGTTCATTTCTTTTTGTGGTTTAAATTTAATCTTATGGGTGAAGCTGACTGGATATTAAGGATTTAAATTGCACTTTAAATGGACTCCCATTGGCTAATAATCTCGTTAAAATCAATTGATTTAAATAAAATATATATATAAATAAAGGGGGCTGCGGATCATATATTTAATGGGGAGAGATAAAAGTATGTATAGACTAACATATTGTTACCTTCCTCAAATTAAGTATCTAGTTAAAATTATTGACTCAAATTTAACAATAATATTTATGTTTAGTAAAAAAAATAATGTAACAAATATACATTATTTTATGATAAAATCAATATGATCTTAGGCTACGGCTACTACAGCCATCATTGTCGTCATATTACGCTTAGTTTAAACAAATTTTACCTGGACACAGGAATCTAACCCAGGGCTAGCGTGTAAATGATTTATCACTGAGCTTTCAAGGATTTGTCACTAATAGTTTAAGGCAGAGTCTTCGATTAGACGTGCGTCTGTTTTCCGATTATAGCCGATGATTTCCACACGTCGGTTCACCATTGGTTCAGCCTTAAAATATGAGTGAAGAATTGCTCAGAGCACGGGACAAGTACCGCGCAGATCATTTTTTAACACATTGGCAGACTAAGCCAAGTTTCTTTGGTTTGATTCTTACGTCCAGGTGTCGTTTGTAAACTAATTAAAATAAAACCAATATGACATAAATTATTGACCAGCATCACCTCATGCTCTCACTGCGGGCTTTTATGTTCTGTAGCAGAGCCGGGAAATAGGACGCCCCGTGTGGCCGCCTCCGTGAACCGCAGCAGCTCGCTGCTCTCTGGCGGAGGTAACAACAGTTACCACTCGAGTCGGCGCAGCTCGGAGGACTCGCTGGAGGAAGGGATCAGTCTCAGAGATGTCCGGGTCAGTATTTAGTCATGGGGGCTACAAGTAGGGGAAATTAAAACACCTCAGGGAATTTAAATACTTATCAATAGAAAAACTGACTGCTATTACTACAAGGTAGAGAGAGTAAGGCTTAGAACAGGAAATAATACACCACATTTCACAACTCTTGTTCTCCAGAACGACATAATTAAGGGATAAAGTACAGCCAGAATACAAGCCAAAACCCAGAATATCTAACAAAAAAAACTCTGTTGCAGTTGTAAAAAAAACTTTGGCGCTTTTGTACTGCTAATAGCATCGCCCTGCTCTGGTGGCCGCCCCTCGAACTAAATGGCAGCAGATTCAAAACATGCCTGATTAAAGAGTTTCAACTATACTTTAAAAATTACTTATAAAATTATTGATCTTGAGTATTTGCTTGCAATTCTTTCTAAAATATGTGCTAAATGTAGTAAATGGAGAAAACATCACTCTACAAGAACAATTGAAAAAGGGTTAATTTTGTCACTAAAAATTAGCAAATGTTGTCTAATAAACCTGGACAAGTTAGGGAAGTTTAAGTAATAATTTGCGTAGCCACCCTGTTGTAACTATGGCCACTTGTCGGTATTGTGCTTGTTAGCAACTTGGTAATCATTTAAAATTAGTATACTTTAAATATTAATGCAATTATTATTAAATATTACTCTTTCTTCTAGTCTTTGAAGATGAAAGTTATTTCAACATATCATCGTCCTTGTCTTACTATAGACAGCCAGGTGCCTTCAAAGGAAGTACTGAAGGCAAACCAGGCTGCAATATGAAACCTTCTAGAAAGATTCTTATTAAAAACTCGTATTAGCATATAAGACTGTGTAGGATTACTAATTATAACACTGAGCTAACAACAATGAACGTCACAAATTGTCACTCGCCGTGGTGCTATGATAGCATTCTCACTACTACACCCCTCCCCCCGTCACCCCTCATTAAATTGAATGTTACAACTTAATGAAATAACGAACCATGAAGGTGGAGATTAACGTTAATTATGAATACAGCCAACACTGGATACATCTTTCAATTAAATTATATATATATATACAGGGTGTCTACCATTCGGGAAAATCAGGGAAAACGGGAATTAGCCGGGAATTTGAAGTGATCGGGGGGAAAAACGGGAATAAGTCGGGAATTTGGTAAATCGCAATAAAAATCCGGGAAAATTATATTTTACTCAAAATATGAAATACAATAATCAGTAAATTATGTCATTTATTTGTTTGTAGCTGTGTAATATATTTTTAATTCCTAGTAAACAATTTTAATTCAAATTTTAAAACTTACTATTACTATTATTAAAAAAAGATTAATATAAAAACAAGGGTGGAGGGAGGGGGTCGGCGAGTTAGAAGGATGTGACATACTTTTTTTAGTCGGGAATTTTAGGAAATGATCAGGGGAAATCAGGGAAAAGGTCGGGGATTTCATTGGTCAAGTTTAGTAGACACGATGTACATCACAGACTCTCCCTTCATTTCTCATGTCAAAGTATAATTTTTCAATTTAAATTTATAGAATAATATTTAAGCAAACTTCTTATGAACCTCTTCGGAATTTCCAAACTAAATGGAATATAAAGTTTTTATTTATTTGTATTTTTTTATAGATGTTGTTTTAACCTCCAGTAAATAGTTTGTTTACTATTTTGTAGCTATTTGTGTGTCTGTTGTGTTATGTATCGAACACGAATGTTGTGTTCTGCGAACAGCACGAGTTAAAGGAGGTGGAAGATAAGTTCCGAAAGGCGATGATACAGAATGCCCAGTTGGACAACGAGAAGGCATCCCTCACCTACCAGGTGGAACTCCTCAAGGACAGGCTGGAAGATCTGGAGGAGTCCCACTCGCAGTTGCAGGTCAGTCAGTTTAAAACTAGTCTTATCATTGTATCTGGTGCGACCTCCAGGATAAGAAAGAAAGAAATATATCTCAGCTCAGGCAAAATGTAACCATTATTATTATCATAATCACCGCGTCTTGCTACCCGTTCGGGTTATACGCACTTACGCTAATGTGTAATGGTAGGGTGATTGTGAGATGAAATGGAGGACCTACAGTTTAACGTGGAATCCGAACCACGGTGGAGGCCTGGCATTCCCCACATTCACAAGATGTCTTGTCAGAGGTGAAGGAAGGGTTTGGTAATCAGATAAATCTGTGCCGGGACCGAGGATTGAACCCCGGCCGCCAGCACAGAAGTCTGACACCTTACCCCTAGACTGCCAGGTCACCCACCATTAATAAAAGTGAATTGAAGCTATATGTTTTTTAATTGAATTGTAGAAAAATTTAATTTAATTGAATTGTAGAAAAACAAAGCACCAATAAAAGTAAGAAACACACATATTTACAAACACATTAATATTTCTACACCCTCATAGCATCTTCCTAAGGAAATATTAGTTATAAACCTAAATGGAAAAATAGCTTCAGTGATGCCAACTTCTGCCTCCTGAGGAAGGTTTCAAAGAGAGCGTTGAGATATTGAAGTGTTTGTAAATATGTGTTGGTGTTATTACTTTTATTTGGGCTTTATTTTTGTACAATTATATGATATTTATTTAATTACCTATATGGGTGTGGGAAGTCCACGTTTTCCACTCGAAACGAATTTATGAAATATCCTTATAGCCGAAGCAAAGTTAAAATATTATTTGCTAGTTGTTTTATTCTTGAAAAAATATTATATTGTTCCTATTTTTATAATGTTATGGTGACCTGGTGGTCTAGGGGTAAGTTGTAAGACTTCTGTGCTGGGGGTCCGGGGTTCAATCCTCGGTCCCGGCACAGATTTATCTGATTACCAAACCCTTCCTTCACCTCTGACAAGACATCTTGTGAATGTGAGGAATGCCAGGCCTCCGTCGTGGTTCGGATTCCACGTTAAACTGTAGGTCCTCCATTTCATCTCACAATCACCCTACCATTACACATTAGTGTAAGTGCGTATACCCCGAACGGGTAGTAAGACGCGGTGCTAATAATAATAAAATGTTATGCACAAAAATCACTTAGAAAATGTTTTGCGTTGTTAAGTATATGTTTGTTCTGATGTAATATGCCCTTAGCGTGAACACCGCGACAAGTGTCGAGAACACGATCAGCTCAAGAGAGCGTCCGCCAAATTGAAGGAAGACATGGAGTGGTACAAGGCGCAGTTGGAAGAGAGGGACAGACTCATTCAGGTAACACTTCTCTTTCCCTCTTTTTTTTTATCTGTGATAAACATCGATCTATTATCACACATGCGTTTTGAACTTTTTTTTCCATAAGAAGGTGATTTTTACATTTTTGAAATTGTTGATAAAAAGTTTAGTTCACCATTGTTAAATTACTTTAGAAATTATTCAACAAAGGAAATATGTTCACAATCAAAAATACAACAAAACACATAATTATGTAATTTTCAAAGTTAATCAGTGCCATTATCTAGCAGAAGAGTTGTTTTACTTTCTTGTTCTGAAGAAGGGGACGAAGAGTACCCCAAAAATTTCATAATTATGTGTTTTGAAATTATTCAAACAAAGAAAAAATGGCTCCAAATGGCTATTTTAAATTAAACATTGAAAAGAAGATAGAAGGGCAAGGTCTACACATTGACCCGAAAACTGTAGGCCTCAAAATTCACAATTAAAAACACACTAAACACAAAATATAATTTATTAAAATCAATTCATTTTACTTACCACAAATCAGGTTATCGAATAATTATTATTAATCAAAGTAATGTTTATTAATTGTATTGACGTTTCGGCGTGTTTACCTGTCCCATAGGAGAAGGGCCTTATAATTGTGGGTGACGACCAGCTTTCCAGCGAGGACGAAAGTGTGGGCGATGACTCGCCCAAGAAACCTCCCAAGAGGGCTCTGGTCTCCGTCGAGTCGGCAGAGATGTTGGAAACTGCAGGAGAGGGCTCTTTAGGTAATAATTGACGTCTGCCTGCTGTGATTTTAAAATAATTTGATCTAGGACCGACTCGGATTGGAAAGGCTGCGTTTCAATCCGAACTGAACCTCTATAGAAAATTAAAATAATTAATTAATCCTCACTCCTTCCTTAGTAAATTAATCTACATATAATTCACGTTAAAATGTATTTACAATTTAAAAGTTTATTCTACATTATTTAATTTTTGTACCTATTCATATTATGGTTAAGTTAATATTTATACCATTATAAATAAATTATAGGCTTTAAAATCTACTTTAATTGTTAAGTTCATCCTTAATTACCTATATTTACAGCTAGCCTAGTATTTTTCATAATCATAAAACGTTGTAAAAAATAAGTGCAAAGGGCTTTGATTGGCATAGCTCTCCAATGAAATGTGTCTTGTTCCAGACGTACGGCTGAGGAGGTTTGCGGAGGAGCGCAACGAACTGCTGGACCAAGTGAGGCACCTCAAACTTGAATTGGAAGAGGAGCGCAGCAGACACAAGTCCGACGCCAAGAGGATACCCGGGGCCAGCCTCAACGGCCCTGACACAGATTTTGAGGACATTCAGAGTTAGTGCACGATTAACTCATCAAACTTAGGGATAAGACCCTTGACTCCTCGAATATCTTAAATCCTTAGGGATATTCAAGGATTTGAGAAAATAATTTAAGATTCGAGACTCAATTTTTGTTTTATAGCTCTAATACTTCTATTGGTAGTTCATAACTAATTATAATCATATGATGATATTAACAACCAGACCCCAGACCAGTAACGTAACACTTTACTGAATGTATGAATGTTATAATGAATGGATTATAAAAAGGAATGTAAATACTTTAGTTGCTATTTGTATTTTCTGTAACTATATTATATTTCCTCCTATGGTCATAATTTTTTCCAATTTTGGATTCAGGATTTGAAGGTAGATAGGAGTTTTTGATTAATAAAACAGTGGCTTTGACCCAACTCTAACCAAATGTACTCTTTGGGTAATGTCTTATGAATTTATTTTAGTCTGTTATATGGGCGACACTCAGAACAAAGATGACAAACACAACCGGGTTTTAAAAGTGATTTGAACTCATGAGCATAAATAAAATATATCACATTAATTTGTACAAAGAGTCTAACAAATTTGTTGAATAAATATTTTAGGGAAAAAACCCCACTTCAGATCACTAATTTCTTGGAAGTCCTATATAAAAGACTAGTTTTGGTCTAGTTCTAAAAAAAATTACATTTTACTTTAAACATAGATTTAAAATTTAAAAGAGAAACATAGCTCAAATTTTACATTTTTGCCACGGGATAAAGAGTTATTTGAAGAAAATCTGTATTTACCGCCTAATCACCCCGCTTTTAAGCTATTGCAACTCATTAGGAGGAAGGGTGAAATTTGCAACAAAAAAAAAAGGGGGAGACAAAAGAAAATGATTAAAGAACGATAGTAAACTTATATTTTTATGTAATATTTCACCCATATTCTAGTTTTATAAAAAAAAATTAAGTAACATTGTGTAACCATTTTTCTTCTCAAATAATTGTTGGTTGACATTTTTTTTCTTTATTCTGGTTCATTAATATTTTGTCCGACACATTAGCTCAATCGGTAGCATGTCTGGCCACTGATCTAATGGTCCTGCGTTTGATTTCTGGTATGGCCAAAAAAAAATTGGTCATTGGTGAAAAATGAGGGTTTCTCTTCTCAAAATAATAGTTTAACTGTCGGTGGTCTGGATGTTGTGTCTCTTTTAAATCTAAGTTAGTTTATAAGTCGTGTGCTGATATAATTAATTTGTTCGGAAAGTGCGCGTTGAATACCTCGAATATAAAAAACAATATTTTATTTGTCTGTAGGGGAGGCGAACAAACTTCTAGGGGACTACAAGTTCAAGCTACAGAAAGCGGAGCAGGATGTGTCTACACTGCAGGCCAATGTGAGTACTAACAACTCCTGACTACCGGGTACATCTTCAATATAATCAATAACCTTGGGGGATGCCAGGCCTCCACCGTGGTTCGGATTCCACGTTAAACTGTAGGTTCCTCCATTTCATCTCACAATCACCCTACCATTACACATTAGCGTAATTGCGTATAACCCAAACGGGTAGTAAGACGCGGTGCTAAATATTTTTTTCTCTCATATTTTAAGGCAGAGTCTGTGATGGATGTGCAGAAACCGTCAGATACATATGTGAGATCAATTAAGATCACGAGCTATCAAATAAAGCAGCGATCTTCGACCCGAGACGGATTTATGCTGTCAGATGTACATTGACAACTGTACAAATGCGCATTGCATTGTTGATTAAATAGCTAAGCTATTATATTTGATAATTACGGTTATAGCCACATCTCTCATATGCTTTGAATTGAAAAATGACACATTATTATTATTATTATTATTATTATTATTATTATTATTAGCACCGCGTCTTACTACCTGTTCGGGTTATACACACTTATCGCTCATGTGTAATGGTAGGGTGATTGTGAGATGAAATGGAGGACCTACAGTTTAACGTGGGATCCGAACCACAGTGGAGGCCTGGAATTCCCCACATTCACAAGATGTCTTGTCAGAGGTGAAGGAAGGGTTTGGTGATCAGACAAATCTGTGCCGGGACCGAGGATTGAACCCCAGACCCCAGCACAGGATTCTGACACCTTACCCCTAGACCACCAGGTCACCAAAAAAATGACACATAGACACAAGAATCGAACCCAGGACCTTTACTTAGTACACCAATACTCTAGCCACTGAGCTATCAAGGAATGGTCCCGATTCACAGGGTCATTCTTCACTCATATTTCAAAGCACTGTTTTGAGCCATAAACGACAAGTTAAAAATTACTACTCGCATACCATTAAAAAAATACCGATTTCCTCCCAACCTGGAGTGTTTTGGTTTCTAAGCGTAGACTTACGCAAAGGATGCTGTGTTGTCGCAGGTGGTGCGTCTTGAAAGCCAGGTGATCAGGTACAAGTCTGCCTCAGAGTCCTCGGAGAAGGGTGAGGATGAACTTAAGGTTGAGAAGAGGAAACTTCAGAGAGAGGTGAGTACTTGGTGATAGGGGGGAACCGTGGTTACTCTTTACACACATGGATACTCATTAACATTAAAACTTACTACAGTTTAGGCCTTATTTTTATATATTAACTACGCTAGTGTTTCTTTCTAAGGATTTTTGGTCAAGGAAGGACTTACCAAACCGAGGTCTAGTATAGCCTCGGTCATAAACACTTGAAACAAATCGCGATACCAGGAGTGTAAAAACACGCCTATTAAAACACTAAGTGTTTTCGTTTCAGCATCACTGCTTTTCTACTATGGAATTAAAATGTACAGTAATTACTAGCTAAAATTATATGACAGTAGTAAACTTCTTAAAAATTGCTTAGTTATTGATAAAAGAAATATATTATTATATGATCTAGACCTATTTATTCTTACTTCATGTTTTCTGTAGGTTATTTTTGGAAAGGTATATTTATGTTTAGCTTGGTATGTTGTGTAACTATTAGGCCTAGTTAAAATAAACGCCAATACAACTAAGAATCTAAGGAAAAAAATAAATATTAAATTTATTTTCGATGTGCAGTTTATGTAGGTTTAACCTACCAGCTGTTATGTCTACTCGCCCTCCACCTTGATTGAAACCACTTGGTTGATAACACTTGATACCAAGATATAACCAAGTCAATCGCAAAAACTCGCCTAACGTGTGTGTAATTTTTTCAACTGTAGAAGCTAAAAAAAAATAAGGCGGAAGATGATGTAGCTTCATATGCCTTATAATCCATCTTAAGACTAGGACAGGCACAACATCCATTCCCTGGATGTTAATTTATCAATGTGGAATAGAGCACTAGGCTAAATCATGATTTAAATTAGGAGGGATAGCTAGCGCACTTACCTAGGTAATACTGAAGTAGAAATTGTTTAGATATAACACTATAAAACACATAAACACAATTTTAAAGGACAAGCTTTCACTGTCACAGACAGCTTCATCAGGTCAGGAGAGTAGACTGATGCTTTTGGTTGAACTGTAAGGTTGACTGTCTGAAAGCTTGTCCTTAAAAATGTGTTTATGTGTTTTTTAGTGTTATATCTAAACAATTTCTACTCCAGTATCACCAAGGTAAGTGTGTTGGCTTCCCTCATAATTTAAATCAATGTGGAATGGTAATTCCATATTTCCATCAATGATACATTTTCAGCCATGCCGGGAATCAAAGTCGGGACCCTTGGCTCAGTAGGCAGACATGCCATCAACTGAGCTTGGGTGTCGGATCGTTATAAAATAACACCAATATTATAAGAATTTGTTGTCACTGTTGATCACAATAAAAAATAAATTTTTATCTTCTTAAAGTTTATTCCTACCGAAATCCTACTATGTATAATTTTTTTTCTTTTTAATTTGCATTTGTAAATGAAAATTAAGATTTGACATTAGACGAAAATTGTATTCAACTTGTCTCCTCAAGTTACTAGCTCGACTAGATATTGGGAAAGATCACGCACATAATCATATTTTTGACACAAAAGTTGGGAAAATCATTAATCGGTAAGAAACACCCCCGGTAATTGATGGCGTGTAGAGATTCTTCGTCTTGTATCACTGGTGTTTTGCCCTGTTACATCGCAGGTGCGAGAGTTGACGCAGCAACTGAGTCAGGCTGAGGCGGCTAAGGCTGCTTTGACTCATCAGTTCGACCAGCTTATGTGCGCCAAGAGATAATATGGGTCCGTCGCATTTGCTTCACTTAGTGGCTCAAACCTCGGTTGTTTTTAAGACCTGGCATGGACTACTAAAACTAACCCATGTCTCTTGCACAGAACATAGTTAATTGTTTTACCTTGTTCTATTGTGTTTGTTTTATCCACCTTTTTTTTAAAAAAAAGTGTTGCTCATCACAAAATTTCTCGGTGCTCATCATTGGAACCATCATCATCGATAAAGAAATTAGGAATGTGTGAAGTCCACTTTTTTATATATTTGAAGCAAAGCCGAATCGGATATTTGGAATATTCCGCCAGCCAAACTGAAGCTCAAATAGATTTTTTAAGTTTGGGGCACCTTATGTTTCATAATGCTTCCTTCCATGGTTTTCGACCCCCCACACATAAGGATATGTAAGATTTTCCCACCCCTTGGCCCATATCATATGTAATTTTTTTTTACGAGTTTGTAGATTAGATTATTTTAATCATTTATTTATTTTTGTAAAATATTATTCTTTGAAAAGGTGTGTTGTGTTTACCGTTAGAAATGTGTTAAATAAAACAACTTGACTGACGTCTTATGTGTGTTCCTATTTTATGCAATCGCAAAGCAGATATTTGAGAGCAATCGCAGACACTATAACCTTCACTTATCTGTTATTGTCCTTTATAAACATTGTGTTTTGTGAAATGATACTGTATTGTTTGGTCTCACAAGCATGTCCATCAACTAAAAACATTGTTTTTTTTAATGTATCCACAACTCGAAAGGTTTTAAAAAAAAATACATTTTATGTAGTCATGAATCATGATGGTCTAAATCACTGCTTTCCAAACTTTAATGGAATGACGTATTTTAGTGACTCACTTAGCTTTAATGGACACAAGTAGCAAGAAATGGGGTATTTTTTTAATTCAATAACTTTTATTAATGTTTAAAGAAAATGTTTACTAAATATAATTTTGCGAAAAACTTATCTATTTCTCAATATGAGTTATGTGTGAAAATTATGCTCTTTTCAGTTGTTTTTTGGAGTGGCAAAGAGCGGGGTGGTGGGGGGTTCAGCGATCACAGATGACAACGCCAGTGATCATGGCTGCCTATCCTGATTACCGTTTACACACATACGTATATTGTGTGTTTGTTTACCTTTCAAATAATTACAAAAATTTCACATTCCAAAAACTTTTTGGAACTCACCAAAAATAATGTCCCGACCCACAGTTTGGGAACTACTTACTGGCTTAACCAGTGATCGCCATATCATGACTGCTCAACTCGACTCATTTAAATTTAACTTTTTGTTTCATTTTTTATTGGTGCTCTATAATGTGTTCTTCAAAACCAATATGTTGATTTTATTTCGTGTTGTAACATACCTTTGAAACACCCCCTCACTCTTTCAGTTTCATCCTCGCCAACTTAACAATACTCATATTTTCCCATAAATTTTTAGCTTGAATTTTTAACAGATAATTCAGCAACGAATTAAAAAATTAATGTTTTGTTATAATGGAATGTAAATTAATTTTATTTTTTTTGTGGACTAACATAAATTAAGTGTTAAATCTTTTAATAAATTTGAAATCTTTGCATATGGAATAATTTGGTAGATTCTTTTACTTTTTTTTCCAAATAGTATTTTAATTGTTTTGATTTAATTGTTTGACTAAACATTTTAAAGTTAAATTAGTGTTTTATTAATCTTAACAAACACAAGTTTTTTGGTCTTATTATGAGGGTGTTTCAATACATATAGTAACAAGAAAAATGAACTCTAATAGTAGGCCTAATTGCCTTATTTATTGAAAAACCTCCATTATTAGCCTACGCTGATTTTTTAATTTGATACTTCTTTATGGTTGCTCTGAAATTTTACATCTTGGCTTTTAATGATAATCGAATTAATAGGTTATAATTGGCACACGCTTGAAAATCAATCATTTTTTTTATTTTGTCTAATTTTTTACTTTTATTTTTCTTCTTTATTCTTTTTTTTATATCTTTGTTTTTTTCAAATTTCCATTCATATTGTTTATTCAGTTTTGTTTTTTTTCAGATTCCAGTGACCATTTCTCTTTATGTTTAGAAAATATCAAATCTTAATCTTCATTAATGTTTCTAACCTTTTTATTTTGTTGTTCTTTCTAGTTACGAGAAGCTCAGTCAAGGGTTGAGGAATTAGAAGTGTCCAATAGCCATTTACAGAGAAGATTGGACAAACTCAAGAATGCCAAATCAGCCCTCTTGAAAGAACTTTGATATTAAGTGTGTTATCAAGTCTTAATGAATTCCTGCCCACATTTTTAGCGAATCCTTTCTTACTTTACCGTACTTGGTTCACGTCTAACCCTCCCCCTTCCCTTCGCTATTCTGGTGAATTGTAAATTATTTGTTTCCGCTGTGAAAAGTGTAGGATTTCTAATAGGTATGTGCGAGTAGACATTTTTTTAACTTTGAGTCTAGTTCGAACAGTGTTTAAATGAAAACATAGTTTTTTTTAGGTAACATAGAGCAGTATTTGTGCTAGAAATATTTCAAGTTTAATTTGTTTTTATCAATGCATAAATAAATACATTTTTTTAAATAATGAGTTCTTTTTTTAGGGTAAAAAATTATTGCATAAATTTTCATTTTAAAATAAATGAAATGTAGTCTTACATGGTATATATCATTTTAATCAGACAAAAGTAAATATTAAGAGACTTCATTTTCTCTGAAATAATAATTTTGAATTGAATAAAGTTAATTAAACTCAGAATTTTCGCAGTTAAATAGGATATTCTGAGTAAACCGTTTTTGTTTTAATTCTCTAGTACAAGTGACTATTAAAACTGGATTGGGACTTGATTATTTTTGAATACTCGCACACCCCTAATTTCTAACCTAATGTACTAATATAACTGTACAGTGAACTTTTGTTGGCTAGTACATGACTCGGTGTCTAGACACTTTGTTTCTAAGGATATCAAACTTGATATCCTTGAATAATTCCGGTATTGAAATAATCTAGAATAATTGATTTAGTATCTCACTGCGATACCTTGATTCTTAGCTCTTAATCATAGTAAACGAAAGTTTTGGCGTCCAAAATCATTGTGATTCAATTAAAGAAGGTATCATTGTGACCATTATTAGTTCTTTTGCCATTTCACTTTAGTACCAGAAACTTGTAAATGTACTCCACATGATCTTTGTGTTTTAGTGGTCTTGCACAAACCAAATATTGCTGTTAGTTTGTTACTTACACAAACGCTTAAATAAAAAATTGTGTGTGTGTGTACTTATGTACGCGCGTGAGAAGTTATACTTCTTTGGCATCATTAAACTAGAAACATGTGGATAAATATTATATATATGAAAACAGTGATCAGAGGCGACAAGCGTACCAACATGCGCGACATAATTTATTAGCACATATATAATTCGCACTTGTATGAAACTAAAACACGTGCTGTGAATGTAGAAACTAGAAACATGTGGATAAATATTATATATATGAAAACATTGGCGACGAGCGTACCAACATGTGTGACTAACAGAGGTTCTATTTCTATTTCGTTGGTAGCTTTTTTTTTTCGAGACTTAATGAGCGGTTTAGCTTCAACCTGTTACTTTTGTGTTACAGTGATGCGCGCACATCTTAAAATTTCACTCTCATCATTTTTTCATAACTCGCCTAAAGAAGTATAACTTCAAAAACTATCTTCCACTTACAGGTGTTTTTCAATCACAGTACAGTATATAAATACATAACAAATTTTTAATGCGAGATTGGATAATATTTAAAAGGCTTTAGTTTATAAAAGTTGAACCAAGACTCGAGAATTATTACCTTGAAATTTTTAGAATTTTTGATATCATTACAATCATAATTGTGGGGGTAAATTATTAATAATAACTAATGAGTATCACACAGAAAAGTTAACTTCTTGCGTGTTAGTGCTTTTTTTAATATTCACATTAGTGTGTCAGGATTTATAACCATATAAAGATTTTTTTTAAACTTTGTTTTTCCACTCGTGTATCTGCACATTTAATATTCTCTTTTTTAGTAAAATAGAAACTTGTTGTTAGTACAGTTGAAATGTATATTTAATTGCTTTAAATATTTGCTTCTTTAGTAATTTTATTTTATTGTTTTAAATAAACTCATGCTTGTGTGGTACACCTAGTTTATGTTATACTATTTTTTTCAAAGGTTCAGAAAGTTTTTGTTTATAATGAGTAATTCAAAATAAACTTTAAATTAAAGTTTATTTCACTTTGTGGTTGAAAACAAAGTTGTAGACTTAATCACTCTACAGTAAAACTTAATATAAACAATATATTCTAAAATATGACTGAATATAAGGGTTTATTATGTTGTACTTTTATCTTTGAGAGGTAAGCTTGAAAACTGATAATATTGTGCCAAAAAACTCTGATTATAAAACATATATTTTTGTTAACAAATGTGTAATCTTGTATCAGACGTGCTTTTTAAATATAGGCCTAAACTATTTTTCATAAAACACTGTATTTTTTAAAAACTATTTTGAGTTATACAGGGCATGAGATATTATTACAGCAGTGTTTAGAATTTCTTTTATTCGCAGGGCGATCAATACACTTAGGATAGTTTTGTTTGATCTTTTGTAAACTTTATACATATATATATATATATATCAATTGGTAACACTAAACTAATTTTGTGATGACGCAGGTAGACGCTGTCAAACAAATTTGGTTAAATCATTAGGCCTGTGGAGTCTTAGGGGAAATGGTCAAAGGTAGGAAGGGGTGTGTGAAGTGTTTTTTTAAAAATATGTTTGAAAAAATAATCATGTTGTAAAACTAAATTACTTTATGGGAGTAAGTGAACTCTTTTACACTTTAATGTAGAGGTCAAGCAAAACTCACAGGAGGTAAAGGATCATTAGTTACAGATGTAAGCCGTAACAAATATCATATTCGTAAATTTTGGAAAAGGAAGCTTGACACAAGAATGGAAGCCAAGGGTCTTGGGTTCTATTTTCGTGTCCAGCTGTCGTTTTTCAAAATTAGCGAATATATCATTTTAGTTAAATATAATTTAAAAAATGTTGAATTTCAAACACTTTTTAACATATTGCTTCATAAATTGATAAATTAATTTACCATCACAAAATGTAATTGAATTATTTTAGTTTTTTTGTCTTGTGAACATTAATTTGTTATATTCATAGCAGCATAAAATAAAAGAAATTGATAGTAAATGTTTAGCTTAACTCAAAGTATTTTAATTGATAAAGCTTTGTAATTGTTGTATCCAGAACTTTACTTTTGAATCAAAATCAAAGCTGATGGATTTTCTAAATAAAATAAAAGTTTCCGAGTTTTCACACACCCCTAATTATATGCTTGTTAAAATATTGTTTTAATATGAATAGCAATAGTAAGTTTACTAAAACTCCTGGAAAATGTTCATTTTTGCACTTTTTTTTCCTGTATTTATAGTTCCAAAATCTCAACAGAATATCTTACATAACATCTCAGGAAACTCGCATCAAGCTGTATTAGATTCAACTCAAAAGTAGGTTGTGGCTGTTACAAACTAATTTCAACATGCAGACAAAGACTGTGTGTACACTATGACACAATTCTGGCTATATATAACAGGGGTCTTCAACTCGCGGACCCCTTGTGGCCCGGCATAATACTTTTTGCGCCCCCTGCTGAAGAAGATAAACTTTTCAAGATAAAAAAAGTGAAAGATACTGATTTTTATTTTACATAATTAAATTATAAAATTAATATGCACTTTAAAATACTTTGTAAACTATTTTTGCTTTATACGTGAAGAAAAATATTTCATTTTTATACAAATGTACGTTTAACCAGCAAATAACAATTTTATTACACAAAGAAGGGAGGACTATTTCGAGTGCGTTCTAACATAGTCGGGTGCATTCGTAATTCGCTTATCACCGCCTAGACACTCGAGACGCCAAAATAAAAATGAGATATTCAGTGTTCAGTCCAAATATTGTTGGTACACTAGTGCGGCATCCAACAAGAGACAGAAACTTAGTCTTTGGACCTTAAAACGTTGAAGACCCCTGATATAGAGAATAACACATGTAATATTAAGGAGGATCAAATAATTTTCTTAAGTATATTATTTTATATGATTTGAGCAAACAACTAATAGTTTGAGGAAGCCTAGAAATATACTTATATTTTAATTGTTTAGTTTCAGAAACAATAGTATTATTTCTGTATGCACTAATTTGTCTGTCAAGGGTTTGAAATCACTTTATATACATAAGATTTAACGCTGTGACCTTATGTTCAAAACTCTTTTACAGTAACAGTATTTTAGCAAGAACTGTATGTTTGAAAGTATCAATGTGTTTTGAATATATTTCGTAGCTAAAGTGAAACTATTCTATAACGTATGGTAAGACGTGTACTTGGAGATAAATCGTGTGAAACCCGTGGGCACATATACAAATCTGTTGTCTTTGAAGATTATAAGTAAATCAGGCACAAAGATATGGTTTTTACAAAAGGGTGGGGCAGGGGTGAGGGGGGGACACGTGTATTAGAAAGTTACACTTTTTTTTACATAATATAAATCTGTTATATTCATAAATAAATTAAGACTCTATAGACACATCATAGGTTTGTGTTTCTTTTTATACAATGAAAAAAACAAACTTTGAAATTTGGACTAGTAGTTCACCAATATATGTACAGTAATACACCATTTTCATTGTATTGAGGTAAATTTGTTTTTATTACTCAATTGTATACTTGTGTGTTTGTATATCTTACACAATGTTTGATGTTGTTTGATGGTCTGACGCTAATTGTTTGTCTGTATCTTCACCCTTTGTTCCTACACAACTTTACGGCCTGTTATCCAAGAACTTAAGTTTCACTGTAGAAAATAAATTTGTATTTAATAGGGGTGTGCGAAGTCCGCTTTTTCAATTCAAACCGAACACTATATATATTATTATTATTAGAACCGCGTCTTACTAACCGTTCGGGTTGTACGCACTTACGCTAATGTGTAATGGTGGGGTGATTGTGGGATGAAATGGAGGACCTACAGTTTAACGTGGGATCCGAACCACGGTGGAGGCCTGGCATTCCTCACATTCACAATCATTCACAAGATGTCTTGTCAGAGGTGAAGGAAGGGTTTGGTAATCAGATAAATCTGTGCCGAGACCGAGGATTGAACCCCTGACCTCCAACATAGAAGTCCGACACCTTACCCCTAGACCACCAGGTCACCTATATATCATATCACTCACTTGAATCAGGAATAATTCCTAATCTCTTAGTCCATGGATGTGATAGGTCCAGTATTTTGATTTGAAGTAAAACTGAATCTAATATTTTCAATTTTTTTTTAACATTTCCAAACCCAGATCAAAGTTCACAAATGGCGGAAGGGATGTCATCAAAAATTTGCTGAGTGATTTGCAAGGGCTCTTTAGATCTTAATATCAATGAGAGTTGAAGGTTACCCTCTTTTCTTTGAAAAGCCAAGGAAAGTTTATGTCGATACTAAGTGAGCTCGGCACTGTCTGAACATGTTATGTGTTTGGCCCTAGTGGCGAGGCTGTAGGGTAGAGACTTCTTAGTGTAAGAAGGATAGTTCCTGCGGTAGCGGAGGTATTTATTGTTGGTTTTTTTTTTCGGTTTTATGTGAACTTTCGTGTGAATATTATTGTGGATGTACTGAAATTGTAAGTTCATCGAAAAAGTTGTTGAGCATATCTCTCGAATGTGTCCACTTATAAAAAATATCGTCGCTGTACCGGAACCATATTGGGGGTTTGATGAGTCTAGAACAAAACAAAATATGTTATTCCATGATTGCATAGCAAACTTAACACGGTTATTATTATTTAAACATGTAATTCAATTACTACTTGTTTCTGATATTTACCACTAATTAACCCAAAAAATATAATTAAGATAAGTGTTTGTTTTAGACATTACTTTTTTTTATGAAGCTTCTTTTTAAAAAAGACAATTCCAAGCTTCGCACACCCTAAATTAATTTTCTTTAAAGGCCTTAAATGACACTCATGTGCTTACTGAGTAGACTTAAGTCAATTGTATGCAGCTTTTATTGGTTTACATTGAGGTATGGTTTGTTATATCATGGGAAAAAAAGGTACAGGAAAAATTGATGGAAACACATAAAAAGGTACGAACACAATATGGATTTTTCAATGAAAATAACACAGTCAACACTTTACATTGCTGCCACTGGACAAACATATAATGGTTGCTTCTCGAATAAAATGTATTGCTACCGCCCAATCAACCGAATTATGTTTCATTCTATCGGAACTCGTCAGAGGGAGTGATAAACATTCAGCACAACTTTCTAAAAAAAAAGGAAATCTAAAAACACATCCAAGAAAGGAAATTGGTAAATAACGATATGACATTTAAATAGGAACATGTAAAAAAGAAGTATTATAAGTCATATTTATAGAAACATAACATTTATTATGTCTCTTGCCAATCTTGAACATTTATCGTTTTCACATCTTTCTTTGATTTGTACTTTTAACATTCCCTCCTGAAGAGTTTTAAGAGCGTTAACTTTGTGCCGATAGTTAGAATAGTAACTGCCAATATTTTTATAAATTGTGCTCCTCTTTTCACTGTGAAAGCCATATTTTGATTGTTCCTGTAATTTTCCTGCTTTTTCTAAAGCATGGCCCGATTTTGGTGCCCGTAGGCCCTATGCACTTTTATTACAAAATTTACTATAAAAATGGTAAACGTGTATTTTATTTTAACAGTGACTGAGAATGTTGTTAATTAAAATTACTAAAGTTACAACTTTTATAAACAATGAACCACCTCTATTGACAAAATAATAATTACTTCGATGCATCTTCATTTTGAACAGCCTCTAGTTAGTGTATGCATATTGAATTGTAACTCCTAGAATCAGTTGAAAACAACTTTTTTTTTAGTCACTAGACAAGAGTGAAGCGTGTATTTCTTGGTTCAAAACTGTTGTTTATTTATGCATATAATTATGTATATTGTTAGTAATTAGTGAATATGTTTGTCACATTTAAAAAGAATATGCATTTTAAATACATATTAATGAGCCTACATCTTCACTTTTGCTCCTATAATTATGTTGACTGAGCTTGACCTACCCTAAAATGTCTTAGAATATAAGTGAAAACATGAATATAGTTGTATCAAAAGGGAAAAGAAGAGGCTTTGAGTAAAATTAAAAGGTCGTTGCTGAGATATATTAATGTTCTACAGAAGTTATCTCATTTGTCAATCAGAAGATGTCAATGATGTCATTAATAGGCTTAACTCTACCAACACGGGAACCATTCTGTTGAAAGCTGCAGTCTTTTTTTGTTTGTTTTTTACAATTGCTTTAAATTCTTTGTAGCTTTGTAGCTGTAGATCATCGTAAATAAATTACAATGACATTATTGTAGCACTGGTCGATAAATCAGATAATGAAAAACAAACAACAGTGCTTCATGGTACAAGAGCTTCGTTTTTTTTTAAATATGAATACTTTATTAATAACAATAATACAATAATATGGAGAAATCTTCTTAAGAACATTGATAAAGTAAAAAAAAACACTCCAATAACCTGGAATCAAGTTGTGCGCTGTTGTGAAATTATGTAGTGGCTTCTAGGTTTTGGTTAATGTTCAGGGCAAACACAAATATTAATATTTTGAACATTTAAAAAAAACTTTACTTAAAACATTGATTACAGACAATGTAGGAAAAATAAATTAAAAGAAGGGAATGTTTGATTAAATGCAAGGAATTGGTGCAAGTGCAAAAGATATGTTTTGAATTCAAGCTATTTGTCTTATTTTATACTTACTTGTCGCGGAAATAACACAAAGGCATACTCCACGATACCTTTAATCAATATGTTGACAGCTTTATAAAAAAAAAAGTTCAATACAAAGCCAGACTAACATTTATTTGTCACAGAATAAATTGAGCAAATCAAAAACTTTATGTGCTTCACTCCGAGCCATAGTTGTCTATTATCTCTGGTTCTTTTTTGCATTGAGAATGACTTTACTCGTAATATGAATTATTAGGATGATGTTAAATACTTTGCTGCAACGAGAAGCTTAAGAAATGTTATGTTTCCTAGATATTGTGGAAATTGTTGTTTTAAACTTAATGTTGACGTTTTGGTTGTGTTATTTTTCTGTTTAATTTTTTAATTTTTTTAATCTTTTTTTTTGTAGGCCCTAAGCACTGTACCTATATTGTTGGGGGGAAATCCGGCCTTGTTATAACTTTTATATAATTATAAATCTCGAACATGAAAAGTGATTTATTTTTTCATGCTAGAACAAATGCTTATGAAACAGCCATATGATTATTTTTTAAAAGATACCCGTGAGTTAAAATGAGGTATTTTTCTTGTAAAAGGGATATCAATAAAAGGGTCTATGAAATATCTCACCTCATAGCTTAGAAAAAGTTGAGTTAACTATTTACTATCCGAAGTTTTTATTTGTGCACAATAAAAAAATTATCTTTTAGTAAAAATTATGCTTATGAAATCTTAATAATTATGATACCTAAATAAAAGTTGATTATGAAGATTAAACAGATGTAGAACATATTCTATTCTTATATTCAATAAAATCATTGTTTAAAAAGCTTTCCTGTAAGTTTAATTAATTTTAAATGAACGCAATACTGTTCCTAGATAGTAGAACTGGGATTGCTAATCTTTTCATATAAATATAAGTTTGTTTTATTCTATGTAATCAACTATAGGAACTAAAATTCCTAGACATTTGGTATAAATATTTCACTATAATGTGAATAAACAAATACAATTTGTGTTCTTGTGAAATAAGCTATTATAAAACAATCTGTATTATGTTTATTGACTTTTATAACGGTTAAATTCATCCTAATTTTTGAAAATCTGAAGGGGGAAAAAAATTAAATTATTTCAGTTAGCAACACAATTCGCATGGAATCATATTTTCTGAATATTTTTAATGACTCTCTTTGATATATTTAAACATTGTTTTAAAATCCATCTCTTTGGGCTAGTTTCATAGTTAGACTCTAACTTACTCTTAAAGTACAGCATTACACTAAATACAGGATGACATCTACCTAAACTTGATTGGAATGGGCTAGTTTTGAATATGAAACTGGCCCATTCCATTCTAGTATAGGTTTAGTCTGTTCAGTGTAGGAATTGTTCTTTGAAAGGCCTTTTTCCCTACTAGAAATCTATTATTTAGTAGGGTATTGTTAGGAAAAAAGACCTTTCAGAGAGTAATTCCTACCATGAATGGAGTATAGGTGTTGTCTTGTGTTTGGTATATCAGCGAATTTGAGGTGTAGTAAGTCTTACTAAGAAACTGGCCCCATAATTTGATAAGATGTTTGTTTGGTTCTTGAAAACTAAAGATTAAAAACCTAATGAAATAATTTTTCCCAATTTTTAATTTTTATAATGCATATTGTTAACTATTAGTGCACACTTTTTAATCACCGAGTGCATATAATATATTTGGAAGAAGGTATAGGAAAGGTGGATAGAAACATCTATAAGGAACAAACACGAAATGGCTTTTACTATGAAAAGAAGAACACAGTTCACACTTTACACTGCTACCATTGGACAAAGAGGTAATGACTGCCTCTTGAAGAACAGACCATTAGAGCCAAATCCCCTGACCTAGGTTTTATTATATCGGAACTTATCAGGAGGGAGTGAAACGCACAACCCCTTGATACAATGCAATGGCAACAATATAAACTATGAACGGTTCTTCTTTTCATTGTAAAAGGCATTATTGTGTTTGTTACCTTTTATATGTTTCAACCCCCCTTTCCTATCTATACCTTCCAAATATAAACTAAAATGACCCCATAAATCGAAAAGAGGATTATAATATAATCTTGCGAATTAGGCAGCTGTGTTTTTCATCTTTTGGTTTATAAGTATTTGATGGTCATTACAAGTATTGCAATTTACAGTTTTTCTTGCACAGTAGAAGTTCTCCTCCCTCCATCCCCGTCATAACATACTTTGATTAAGAGTCTTGTGTGTTGGTAATAACAAGTTTTCTTACTAACTTATTCTGTATATTTTGTAATTTTAACAAAAAAAATTTATTTGTTTATAAATACCATTTCAGATTGTACAATTATTTAATATTTTGTATAATCTTTCATCGATATGTACAGTTGATATATTATTGTAAATATCTCTTACTCATTTTACTTGTACTTACAAGATATATTATTAAAATGGTTTTGGTTATGCAAAGTGTATCCTGTATAATATAAATATGCTTGGTAAATTCATATTTTATCATAGAGGTAGTAACTTATTAATTTTATTCTGTGATTTGCAGATTGTATTTATACATCATTGCTACCAGTGAACAAACTTATGTAAATAATATTGTATTGTGTTTTTTTTTCTTTAATATATTTTCTTTTCAAAGCCTACGAATAAACATAATTATAACAAAGTTTCTTTCCTTTAATCGCATTTAAAATAATATCCTTTCACCATGTTTTTCTTTAACATTTCTTTCCTCAATATTAGATAGAAGATTGTGCTCAGGCTAGAAAACTTAGCAAGACACAATTTTCTGCAGTCTTCATTTAACAACAGTAGAATTGAGAGTAGTAATTTTCATTTTAAAATAATTACTTTTTAATTATACTAAATTTTTTAATAAAGTATGTTAAACCATAAGGAATATATAAAACCGTACTGAGATGTGACGTCTGGTTCCAAATGTATCATCTATGTTTGGTGTTATCCAAAAGGTGACATTTGCATTTTGAGTGATATGTTTGAAGAACGTTTCGTTGTTTGTGAGATCCAAGTATTTGCTTCGTGAAACAATTTTTTTAAAGTACTATTTTAGGATCTAGCCAAGATTTAATATCGCCAGAAAAAAATAAAAAATCAATTCAGTCAGCATTATTAAATGAGATTCCATGGTGGGCCATAATATTTATATTAAAAGAGCAGAATTTATTAAATAAATTGCCTCAAGTATTATACAAAAGTACACAATCATTTAATTATCTATGCCATCTTCTTTGAGAAAGGCATCAATATAAAAAGTTTGTAAATATGTGTTGTTTTATTTTTGTACTTCATTTCTTACAATTATTCTCGTATTGATTAAACTTTTATTTAATATAACTTGAGCTACATTATGTAAGTATTAAAATTAATATAACTAAGAGTTCATAAATATATATCTATATAATTTTTTTCAAGAAGCCAGTTATTAATCTGCATGGGGCATAGAACAAAGCAAGTGCTGAAGAACGCACAACATTACTGTTGGCTCCACAGTGTGCATTTGTGAGGAATACGAAGAATACCATATTACCATTCCCGCTATTGACTTTGGCTTTTTATTTTTTTATGTGCTTTCTATGTGTCGGTGCAGTCTAATGTAACTCCTAGTTAGACTAGGTTTAGGCAATGAAACACTCTGAACTCTCTACTATTTGTAGTTCCCTTTTCACCGATAGGTTTTTGAGGTGGCAAAATCATTCCTGCATCTTCTCTGGGTTCGGGTGCAGATGGTTATACCGGTAGTACTTAGTCAATCTTGATAGAGCTGTCAAATTCCCTTTTATCTCCTGGATGTTTTGTAATTGGCTGATGATAGCCACATTGTTGTTATAGATAAATCTTCTTGACATCAGGCTGATTGGTTGGTTATTGTTATACACATTAAAAAATATGGGAGACAGCACGTTACCTTGAGGGAGGCTGTTCTTCTGGTTCCTCCAGCAACTCCTTGTACCTGGGAACCAACCCTACATAGAATCTTGTTGGATAGGATCGATCTCATTACTTAAGTCGAATGGTAATCTTCAGTAATATTAAACCTTCTTCGAGTAGGATTTTGTGATTTATGTTGTTATGTGCCGCCGTCAGAGTCACAATAACTGCCTCACTTTTCCCCTTTCCTTCAAAAACGTCCTTAATCGGTTGGGTCAGGCTTAGTACTTGGCAGGTGCAAGATCTTCCAGGTCTGAAGCCAGCTTGATAAAGGTTTAGAGGATTTTCTGTTTGAAGCCCAATTTTGTTCAGTATAAGTTGTTAGTTGAGTTTGAATGGGAATGTATTCATAGTCGCATTTACCGTTCAAATGGGTGAATGAGCACTTACAGTTGCACGTTCAGTGTGCCGCGATTGAAAAGTCCAATGCCTGAATGCATCATCTAATGCTTGCAGAAGGGAACCAGGAGAGTAAATTATATCATTTACACACATTAGGTTGTAGGTCACTGCATGAATTTAGTCATAAATTAAAGTGATGGGTTGGTACGCATTTTGCAAAGTAGGCCCAATAGGTACCTGAAAAAAAAGTAAACACAAATTAGTAAAGCGATCAAATATTATATTTAAAAAAAATAAAGGCTTAAGTAACTTAAGGACGGCCCCAAAATTCTATTTGTTAGTAAGAATTTAAAATAAATGTGGGCATAGGCCTATATAATATATTTTGTAAGTGTTGATTTGAATGGTTAGAATCATTATGTCATGGCCGGGTCTTTTCTATGTAAAAAT
>CABFVX010005265.1:39937-53026 GCA_902151425.1 Timema shepardi | reverse complement strand
CAGGACAAATGAAGAGATCACTGATTGGAACACTGAGGAGGAGGTATGTTCTCTGAGAGTAGCAGGGTTACAGGATACATGAAGAGGTCACTAATTGGAACACTGAGGAGGAGGTATGTTCTCTGAGAGTAGCAGGGTTACAGGACACATGAAGAGGTCACTAATTGGAACACTGAGGAGGTATTTTCTCTGAGAGTAGCAGGGTTACAGGATACATGAAGAGGTCACTAATTGGAACACTGAGGAGGAGGTATGTTCTCTGAGAGAAGCAGGGTTACAGGATACATGAAGAGGTCACTTATTGGAATACTGAGGAGGAGGTATGTTCTTTGAGAGTAGCAGGGTTACAGGACACATGAAGAGATCACTGATTGGAGCACTGAGGAGGAGGTATGTTCTCTGAGAGTAGCAGGGTTACAGGACACATGAAGAGATCACTGATTGGAACACTGAGGAGGAGGTATGTTCTCTGAGAGTAGCAGGGTTACAGGATACATGAAGAGATCACTGATTGGAACACTGAGGAGGAGGTATGTTCTCTGATAGTAGCAGGGTTACAGGACACATGAAGAGGTCACTGATTGGAACACTGAGGAAGAGGGGTTACAGGATACATGAAGAGGTCACTTATTGGAATACTGAAGAGGAGGTATGTTCTCTGATAGTAGCAGGGTTACAGGACACATGAAGAGATAATTTTCCATCCTATTAAGGGATACCAATCTCATTTTGTCAGAGATTCAAATATATACCTTTAAGAACTTTGCTGTTTTCAGAAACTTAATAAATTGTATAAGCTGTGGGCTCATAGAATTGCCTTGTTATAAGTTTTCTTCCCCTATTTGATTGTATTGTTTGAAACTCCCATATCTGATTGTGCTGTATAATCTAAATATATCAACAAAATCTCACTAAAGGGCTTTAGAGGAGTGTGTGAGAAACACTCTCTCTTTCTCTCAATGAACAGCAAGTGTTACCTTGTCCCCAGGAAGAACAATGAGGCGGCCAAGAGGTCTCGAGATGCGAGAAGAGCTAAAGAGGACGAGATTGCCATCAGGGCTGCCTTCCTTGAACAGGAGAACATGAAGCTCAAGTATGAAGTGGCTGCACTGCGCAGCGAGACGGCCAAACTCAGGTGTCTGCTCTACAACAGCTGAGCTCTTGGTTGGCAACACTGCGCAGCGAGACGGCCAAACTCAGATGTCTGCTCTACAACAGCTGAGCTCTTGGTTGGAAACACTGCGCAGCGAGACGGCCAAACTCAGGTGTCTGCTCTAAAACAGCTGAGCTCTTGGTTGGCAGCACTGCGCAGCGAGACGGCCAAACTCAGGTGTCTGCTCTACAACAGCTGAGCTCTTGGTTGGCAGCACTGCGCAGCGAAACGGCCAAACTCAGGTGTCTGCTCTACAACAGCTGAGCTCTTGGTTGGCAGCACTGCGCAGCGAGACGGCCAAACTCAGGTGTCTGCTCTACAACAGCTGAGCTTCGGTTGGAAACATTGCGCAGCGAGACGGCCAAACTCAGGTGTCTGCTCTACAACAGCTGAGCTTTGGTTGGCAACACTGCGCAACGAGACGGCCAAACTCAGATGTCTGCTCTACAACAGTTGAGCTCTTGGTTGGCAACACTGCGCAACGAGACGGACAAACTAAGATGTCTGCTCTACAACAGTTGAGCTCTTGGTTGGCAACACTGCGCAGCGAGATGGCCAAACTCAGATGTCTGCTCTACAACAGCTGAGCTCTTGGTTGGCAACACTGCGCAGCGAGACAGCCAAACTCAGATGTCTGCTCTACAACCGCTGAGCTTTGGTTGGCAACACTGCGCAGCGAGACAGCCAAACTCAGGTGTCTGCTCTACAACAGCTGAGCTTTGGTTGGCAACACTGCACAGCGAGACGGCCAAACTCAGATGTCTGCTCTACAACAGTTGAGCTCTTGGTTGGCAACACTGCGCAGCGAGACGGCCAAATCTCAGATGTCTGCTCTACAACAGCTGAGCTCTTGGTTGGCAACACTGCGCAGCGAGACAGCCAAACTCAGATGTCTGCTCTACAACAGCTGAGCTTTGGTTGGCAACACTGCGCAGCGAGACAGCCAAACTCAGGTGTCTGCTCTACAACAGCTGAGCTCTTGGTTGGCAACACTGCGCAGCGAGACGGGCAAACTCAGGTGTCTGCTCTACAACAGCTGAGCTTTGGTTGGTAACACTGCGCAGTGAGATGGCCAAACTCAGGTGTCTGCTCTATAACAGCCGAGCTTTGGTTGGCAACATTGCGCAGCGAGACGGCCAAACTCAGGTGTCTGCTCTACAACAGCTGAGCTCTTGGTCGGCAACAGTGTGCAGCGAGACGGCCAAACTCAGATGTCTGCTCTACAACAGTTGAGCTGTTGGTTGGCAACACTGCGCAACAAGACGGCCAAACTCAGTTGTCTGCTCTACAACAGTTGAGCTGTTGGTTGGCAACACTGTGCAGCGAGATGGCCAAACTCAGATATCTGCTCTACAACAGTTGAGCTCTTGGTTGGCAACACTGCCCATAGAGGACATTGAATGACCCAGACGTTGGTAACAGTGACTCATTTAAGATAAGTGTGTGCTATTGACTATTGTTATAATAGTCTGTTACAAGGATACTAGTCGTACAAACTAACACAGTTGAAAACTTGTGACGTGACGTGACGTGACGAATGTGACAGATGGACCGTGTCTGTCTGTATATGTTCTTGGGGAACACGGGCACCCAAAGAAACACCCACCTGTATTCTCTTGATACGTTATTTAGGTGTCCAGGATCTACAAAATTTTTATAAAATTACAGAATTGGGGTTTGTTTGGTTTCATAAACAATTGACACTTTTTATAACTTTCAGTTATCCTACACAGTATTCTAAATTTCTAGGAACTATTTCTTTTCCATAATAGAGGGAAAAAAAAGGTTTTATGTTTATTTTTTGTGTCATCTTATTATGAAAAAGGAATACTGTACTTTCCAAAATTAAAAAAATAATGTGTAGTTGTGACCTAACCATCCTTTTACTATCCCATCACATTGTTGCACATTGTTGCCACACTCTTTTCATCTATTTACTATCCATTGGCCAATTATTTGGTTTATAATCAATATGAATACAAACTTAAATTAATATAATTATTGTGTATTCCTGCAGTGCTCAATACTTGTTATTCAAAATAATAATAATTCAATTTGCTGAACCAGTCAACAATGTTCTCCTACAACTCACGCTAAATGCTGTGTGTTACTCAAGCCGATTTGTCCATTTTGTATGAGAAATGGACATTGGACACTTCCTACGATAATAATGTGCCATTCAGCTCGAGACAAGTCGTGTAGTTAGCAACTTAATCAATACATGTGTGAAACTTTCTAACTATCGTGAAAGTTTGTTACTGGTAGAACAACGTATGTGTATATTATAGAAATAGAGTAGGGTTACCAACCATACACTTTCGGGGTGACAAAACAGCGTTATCCTACTTTTAATTCATCCAAGCCAAATGTACTTTTTGTAATTATTGTACAGAGTACAAAGATTGGTTGGTTCAAGTCTAGAACAAGTCAAAATATTATTTTGATGTATTGGTAATTAATATTAACTATTGGCATAGCCTATTACTTAAAACTATTATTGATCCTTATTTAGTGAATGTTACAGCTGATTTAAGTTACCAATATACAACATTTTATATGTTGAAGTAGCCTGCCAAAAGCAATGTTTGAATAGGAAGCAGTAAGGACATTTCTCTACCATTGTTGATATCCAAATATACCAATTTCCCCGACGGAATAAAGCAATTCTCTGACTTTTCCAGGTTTTCCATACTTTCCTAGTTTGTGGTCATGTCATGTATAAGTTAAACGAACGGTTATTAAATTATGTGATATTTTCATTCCTTTTAAAAAAAATTGAAGAAGAAAAATAAAAAAAAACATCCCCTTTATAATTTTTATAATGTATTCTTTTTGCAGGATCGAGATATGGTAGCCCTAAGTTAATGGTGATATTACAATTGGTATTCTGTTTACAAAACAAATAGTATAAATATAAAACTAAGAGTATCTATTCAGAAAAGTCAATGAACATCAGTTTGTTTTCGAGTAGCTTCTCTAAACTTGACAACTCACTTTGAGGTTAAGATACAACATTATATCACAACATTGACTTTGCCTTGGTCAGACGATGGCTCCTAATTCCTCAATAATTGGGTTTTTTACCAAGTTGAGCAACTTACTATCGGCAAAGGTAAAAATGTGATCAATTGAACAATTGACAGTAATGTGCAGCAGCCATGCTGATTACATTCATTTAAACATTTCATGTTGCCTTAGTAAAATGTTTGTTAATTTTTCATTGCTAATATTATTGTGTGTTCTTTCTTTCAACACGGCCATTACCTTGCCCAAATTGAGTTCCCCCCCAGCATGTCCTGTCGGCAGTATCCTTATTTTAGATCCTGAAACTTGATCATATATTCTTGCTTCAGGTCATAAATCTGTTATATTTGTCTTTATGGTATCACTTCATCATTGTCTTGAATAAAACCTTCCTTCTCATAATGTGACCCATCAAGTTGGCGCTTCCTCATAGAACCACCTGCAGAATGGCGCTTTTTTGAATAACTCTAGATAAATAACATCTCAAATACTTTTTAATTGAGTCTCTCCATATCAAGTTTACAAGTTAAAATTGAAAAGCTTTAGTGAGTTTAGTTGTTAAATTAAATGGTTCAAATTGGGCTACCAAGGTGATTACACAAAATGTATATTTTTAAAAGTGTTATATTTATCAACAGTTTAATAAACCCCAGTATTGCCCCTGGCAAGGGTTACATAAATGTTGCATGATGTTAAACTGGTTATAGTTACATAACTGCAGTGGCGAACTGGCCAGGGTGTCAGCTTGCCCGAGGGCAAGTGGGCCCCTTTAAACATTATACTATATGTTAAGAACTTTTAGGAGCTTGGAAAAATAATATAGTTTAATTATACCCTTTTTCCACTTAGGTATTTTTTGAAAAAAATTATTTATTTTAAAAAAATAATTAAATGATGTCCTTATAGTTGTAGGTGGGCCCCCTTAGTCACCTGGCAGCCAATATTTTTAGACCCAGTCCGCCACTGCACAACTGTCATAGTATGATATTGAAACTGGCTACAGTTACATAACTCATAATATTGAATGCTGAACAATGTGAATCAAATGTATTGTTTATTGTGAAAAATGATGAAATATATTTTTTTATATACATATTGTTTGAAATTAGAACACCATCTTTCCCTCAACCTTTTTTCCCAGAGCGGTTAGAATGAATGCAGATAAGTCATTACAGTAGCTCAATTAAGAATTTAGCGACATTGTTGTTAGAACTAGCGACTTTTACGGGTATGAAACGACTAACTTAATTTTAATTTTTAGCGACTAATCTGGCGATTGTGAATTTTCCTTAGTTTTCTTCCAAGTTCATGTTGATAATTTTAAATTTTAATGCTGTAGAATTTTGATTTTTGAGTTACCATACTGCAAGAACGCATGATGCATTGCTTTGGTCTACAGAAGAACTATAAGCTATCTATCTGTTTTTCACAAATCACAGTAACATCGTTTCGGATCCGGGGATCACTTAAGTCCACTGATGTATCTTACATTCAGTTAAGATTAATATATGTATTTTTGGTTTGGTGACAAATCTGACAACTTTTATTTTATCGTTTAGCGACAATTTAGCTACTTTCTGGCACTAATCTATATTCTAGCTACAACACTTATATGGTCGTTGGCAACACTGCTAAGAATAAACTCTTGATGCTTATTAATCGTTACTAGACTGCAGCACTACTTAAAACAAAAATTATTAACAAACGTACATAATTATGTGATATAGAGAATAAAAGTTACACTAAGGTTAGTTAATTTAATACACGAAAAAATTTGCTAGAATTAAAAAGCTTGGGATAAGATATATATATATATCCTTCGTTCAGAAATATGAGCGTAAGGGGCAATGATTCGTTCACTTTTAGTGGCAGTTGTGAGAACTGTAGATCGCAGTCACTATAGAAATTAAGAGTCTAGGAGTGAAAAGTGAGTGAGACTGAGTTAGCTCACGCCAAGGTTCTGGTTCTATTCAACATTACACCCTAAAAGAGAGAATTCCAGAGAAGAGCGAGAGTCCACAACTTTATGGCAGCAAATGTAACACATGTGGGAGGGGAAAGTTGTGTAGGGAGGGTTGGAAACATCTCTTTATTTTTAACTATACACTAACTAAAAATTACACTTTATCTCTATCTGCTATGAAAAAACTCCATACAACCGACAAAAATTTAAATATTGAGCTACCGAGTCTTCTACTATATAGTTCGAGATAACTAAATAGGTCGCAGCACCATTGCTTCAAAATATATTTTCATTTGCACTCAGCTCACAGATAATTAAAAAAAATTAAGTTTCTGCTATCTGTGTATTATTAAAAATATAATCTACAGACCATAATGAGTGCATTTTTTCTGTATTCGAATAATTTGATTACATTTATTATAATTAATGCATTGATAGCCTAATTTTAGTATAAAGATAAATAATCTATAATTTTACTTCACAATAAACAGAAGGAAAGTCTTTTACTTTCCATTATAATTAAAATAAAATCTCTTACAATGACTCACAACGATATGGATTCTCGTCGAAGTACTGCAGCTCAATTCTTTATGGAAGATAATGAGGAATTAAACACATCTTATAAGAAGGTTGTACATCAAAACCAAATCACATCTGTTTCTTTTATTATGGTGCCAACATGTTTGATAGGGTTCACGACTTTTGAAGGGTGGATTACTTATACAACCATTATTCTATAAGGCGGGAATAAAATGTTTTTTAAATAGACACACATTACCTGGGACTAAACATTTGAGCTTATTTTATTATAAAATTCAATTAAACAATGAGAAAACTTTTTTTAAATATGGCTAGGTTATGTTTATGAAAACAATGATTCTAATATTATGCATAGATAGGCTTTTTTTTACTTTTGTTTTTACCACGACTTCCAGTACTTTGAAACGAGGACAGTTTAAATAACCCTAGTAAAGCAAATGACTACTTTATTTCTTTTTACAAAAGGGGTAAGAGGTTAGGCAATCTACATTTGATCCCGGGATCATGATCAACTTAACATGCACACAACCTAATGTTCACTTAACTTAGATACACATGTGTGTGATCCAGATTCACGTGACATAAGTATAGAAATGTAAAAACTCGAGCAAAACACAAGACAATGAATTTGGACTGTTTGAAAACAAATGGTTCACCAAAATGGAACCCAGTATTTATGTCTGATTAAGCTTTAAATACTTGCAATATTACTGGAGCTACAAATTAAAGTGTAACACGAAGATACTACATTTTTGTGTTCCTGAGATGAGGACAAATGAGCTACATACAGGCCTACAGAAGAAGTCTTCCGCACACCTTAAACAAACAAATGAAGCTCTTTATATTATTATTATTATTATTAGCACCGCGTATTACTACCTGTTCGGGTTATACGCACTTACGCTAATGTGTAATGGTAGGGTGATTGTTCCGAACCACGATGGAGGCCTGGCATTCCCCACATTCACAAGATGTCTTGTCAGAGGTGAAGGAAGGGATTGGTAATCAGATAAATTTAAGTTCTTTATAAATAGCCATGTTGACGTTCACAATATGAGCGGCAAACTACAGCATATGGTACTCTTCACGTAACCAGAACATTCTCCCACGGGCAACTCTTAGGTTAAGTGAACATTAAGTTATTAGGCCCTACCACAAATTTGAGCATACCTAGGTCTTGGTTTCTGAGGAACTCTTTTTTACTAAAGGAGGCAGGCCCTAATCTGTGCATACTTGGTAATTTTCGTCAAATAAGAACACAAATACTGATGTTCTAGTTTGATAGAAGCCACGGCTGTCGGTCTTTTTGGAACTATAAAGGTGCTGGAAAGGGACGAGGTGTAATGTGTTTGTGTACGACGGTAGAGGGAAAGTTCGGGGGAGGACTTACCTGCTGTTGATGGATCAGCATATGCTGCCGGTATACTAAATGTAATCTCTCGTCTTTATCGAGGTCACTAAATCCCAGAACTAGGCTACTCACGCGGAATGTGAAATGTTGCAGATTGTCGACTGGTTGAACCAAGCAACGCTGGCCACAGATTCAACAAAGACGGACTTGCTGCGCAAAGTCCAAGAGGTTATAATCAACAAAGACGACAGTCTACTGGACAATTTCCTCGACGAAGTGCTGGGGTTCCAGAACGACCGCAACCAAGACGTCAGGAAGTTTATCGTAGGATTCATCGAGGAGGCCATGTGAGTGAGGTTATGTTAGACACTCAACTCGATTCTCCGCCGATATTGTTGACATGTTCTCCACTTGGAGGTTAACAAACAATAGATTAGGTTTGTAGTTTATTATTGTTAGGTATGCTTGTTTGGAACTAAGCCAGTTTGTAAGTCTATTGCTAGTATACAAGCATGTATTTATAAAGTACTCACCAATGACTGCTCGCCCCACAGAAAGAAAGATCCGGACCTACTCCCCAAGGTGATTACGAACCTTCTGATGCTCCTGGATGATCAGAGCGTGCAAGTTCAGAAACGTGTCATCCAGGCGGCCACGAACGTGTACCGAAGCGCACTGGGCTGGCTGTCTCGTGCACGCTCAGTCTCAGAAGAGATGGAGGCTGCCTGGAACGTCATGGCGCGCATCAAGGTCAACATTGTTAACTTGGTGGACAGCGACAATGACGGGTGAGGCAAATCATTTATACAGTAGCCCCGTGGCTTCTTTGGTGCTGACTGACGGCTCACAGCTGACTTATGACAGTCACCATTTAGGTATATGAAGAACATACGGTTCGGCGTAGGGATATATAACTTGGTCCGGTAACTTTTCAAAGCCGTCAGTCAGCACCCAAGAAGCCGTGGGGCTACTGTACATTGTAAAGGAGGTAGACTGGGTCGGGTAGCAAAGGAAGTAGTAACACTGATGTTGGGATTACTTGAGACAGGTAGCAAATGATCTTAAGATAAAGTTCTGCAAAATTGTTCCAGTTAATTCTCAAGCTGTCACTTTGTTTAGTATCCGGACTCACGCTGTCAAGTTCCTGGAGTGTGTAGTATTGCTGCAGACCTATCCCACGGCGGATAGCATGAGGCGAGACAACGACTTCTCATTGGAGGACATCCCTCTCACCTTGAAGATTGCGCGGCGTCGTAAGCTGGAGGAGGAAGCCACGTGAGTCACACTTTTATTACAAGCCACCTTTAACAACTTTACCGTCAACGAAAAGTTACCAGTCACAGCATGTCGGCACTGTAATGACCTGATGTTTTCAGGATGGTGTTTGAGCTGCTGGTCAAGTTCCACGGCTCTCAGCATGTCAGCAGTGTTAACCTGATGACCTGTATGGGGTCCCTCACGCTCATAGCCAAGCTGAGGCCTCAATTCATGGGAAGGGTGATCGCGGCCATGGAGACACTGCACAGTAAGGCTCCTTGTTTGTGACCCAGATATTATCTGAACTGGAACTCTCCCGAGTCTTAATCACCTGCTAACACGCTACTGACCATTTTCAGCCAATCTACCCCCGACCCTGTCCAAGTCCCAGGTGAGCTCTGTGCGTAAACACCTCAAGATGCAGCTGCTGAACCTCCTGAAGCACGCGGCCTCTATCGACTACCACAACAACATCACGACGCTGCTGACGGACCTGGGAGCCACCCATCAGGAGGTGAGTAACTCCAACACACACTCCTGGGGGGTTGGAGTTTAGTTGGTGTGCTGTGAGAGAGATAGCTACCAGGAGTTCACTAGGAATACAGAGTTTGAATAGTTGTGTCTTTCTGTGAGGTTGAATGGCTGTCTCAAGCTGTGAGGTTGAATAGCTGTGTTGAACTGTTAGGTTGAATAGCTGTGTTTAGCTGTGAGGTTGAATGGCTGTGTTTAGTTGTGAGGTTGAATGGCTGTCTCAAGCTGTGAGGTTGAGTAGCTGTGTTGAGCTGTGAGGTTGAATAGCTGTCTCGAGCTGTGAGTTTGAATAGTTGTGTCTTTCTGTGAGTTTGAATAGCTGTGAGTTTGAATAGCTGTGTCTTTCTGTGAGGTTGAATAGCTGTGAGTTTGAATAGTTGTGTCTTTCTGTGAGGTTGAATAGCTGTGAGTTTGAATAGTTGTGTCTTTCTGTGAGGTTGAATAGCTGTCTCAAGCTGTGAGGTTGAATAGCTGTGTTTAGTTGTGAGGTTGAATGGCTGTCTCAAGCTGTGAGGTTGAGTAGCTGTGTTGAACTGTGAGGTTGAATAGCTGTCTCGAGCTGTGAGGTTGAATAGCTGTGTTGAGCTGTGAGTTTGAATAGTTGTGTCTTTCTGTGAGGTTGAATAGCTGTGAGTTTAAATAGCTGTGTCTTTCTGTGAGGTTGAATAGCTGTGAGTTTGAATAGTTATGTCTTTCTGTGAGGTTGAATAGCTGTGAGTTTAAATAGTTGTGTCATTCTGTGAGGTTGAATAGCTGTGAGTTTGAATAGTTGTGTCTTTCTGTGAGGTTGAATAGCTCTGTTTAGCTGTGAGGTTGAATAGCTGTGTTTAGCTGTGAGGTTTAATAGCTGTGTTGAGCTGTGAGGTTGAATAGCTGTGTTTAGCTGTGAGGTTGAATAGCTGTGTTTAGCTGTGAGGTTTAATAGCTATGTTGAGCTGTGAGGTTGAATAGCTGTGTTGAGCTGTGAGGTTGATTGTGAATATCTCAATCCTCCCCTAAAGTTTTATATTCTGTCATTTTTAAAAGTTGTATCAGTCTAACTCTTGTTTTTAATTACTGTGGTCCTGTTGGTAGACCAAGGAGTCAGTTTTTGTTTAAATCCCAGTATAGCAACAGTAATAGTTGATGACCTCTAGAATCAAAGGGCTGAGGAGTTGAACTATCCAGTCCTACGAAGGGTTTTTAGACAGTTTGACAATCCTCAGGTTATGAAGTCGCTACCAAAGACGGAAGAGGTCCGACGTCGCCAGAAGAGGCTTGCGGCGGAGAACGCTGTGATCCACGCTGTGGCCCCCAAGAGGGCCCGGGTGGAAATCCCCGAGGAGGTGATGGAGGATGACAACACAAGCACCGAGGATTCAATGTCACTTTCATCGCCGTCGATGATTCTTCCAGACCGAACCAAGAGACAGACAGATCTGGTGATTGATTTAACGGAGCAGTTTATCGTCGAGAGGTTGAACCCAGAGCTGACCACACAGCTCGTCATGATGTCCATGGTGAGTATGTCTGGTGATGATGTCCATGGTGAGTTTGTCTGGTGATGATGTCCATGGTGAGTATTTCTTGTGTCATGATGTCCATGGTGAGTATGTCTGGTGATGATGTCAATGGTGAGTATGTCTGGTGATTGATGTCCATGGTGAGTATGTCTGGTGATGATGTCCATGGTGAGTATGTCTGGTGATGATGTCCATGGTGAGTATGTCTGGTGATGTCCATGGTGAGTATTTCTTGTGTCATGATGTCCATGGTGAGCACGTCTCGTCATGACGTCTGTTGTTTTTGCCCAGCCCAAGCTGCCTGACACAATGCCGCCGCACTTCAGCGCAATGTACACCCCGATAGCAGCCGCAGGGACGCACGGTCAGATCAAACACGTGGCGCGGCTGATGGCCACGCAACTGTCAGCCGCGGGACTGGGCCCCTCCGGGAGACCTTCCAAGAAACTGATTGCAACTACCAAGGTCATTATATTAAACTACAGGTTAATACCAGGTGACTGGTCCTTATTGAACTTCACGTATTGTCCTGGGTTCAGATCCTGACCAGCTCATTATATTAAACTACAGGTTAATATTAGGTGACGGGCCTGTCATGGGGGTAACTGGTCCTTATTAAACTGCACGTATTGTCCTGGGTTCAGATCCTGACCAGCTCATTATATTAAACTACAGGTCAATACCAGGTGACGGGCCTGTCATGGAGGTAACTGGTCCTTATTAAACTGCACGTATTGTCCTGGGTTCAGATCCTGACCAGCTCATTACATTCCTTGATAGGCTTGTGTTGACTAGTTCTTTATTACCGCGTCTCACTGCCTGTTCAGGCTAAACGTGTGGGAGGCCGACACCTTAACTCAGTCGGTATGAGCCAAGGGCCCCGGGTTCAATTCCCGGCATGGACCCTCTCACAGCGATGGTTTAATGGCCGGGGACTGGCTGTTGTGCCTGTCCTAGTCCTAAGTTAGATTGTAAAGCCTAGCAAGAATAAAGAAACTGAGCACAGGCTGGGATCAGTAGTGGATGTAAAGCATAGTGTTATGGGGTAGGGATGAGGAAGGAAGTACTATAGAGGTAATGTGCCCACATTTGTGTGGAAGGAGAGTGGAAAACCATTTAGGAAAAACCAGCCTCGGCAGACCCGACCAGGATTCGAACCTCAATCTCCTCATCATCAGTAGGCCAGTTTAAAGAGAGAGTGACACCTTAGACTATTTGACCACTAAGTGAGTTGTTGATTATTATTAGTGGGCGCTAGATTTATAATGTCTTGCATTTGGGCGCCAGTTATGTATCTGTATCTTATCTACTTTTTATGATGAGGTTATTATTAAAATAAATGAAACAAATATTATATTTATTAATTTATTGAAATAATTAAATGTGGTTAACAGATAATGAATCACTATTGCCTTAAGCAATGCAAAGACCTAAGTCGGAGGGGTTCCTTTACCTCGGTACTGGTTGACTGCGAGACGGTGGGTGCCCCTTCTGAGTCAAGTCGCCCGGTGGCTCTCAAGGAAGGGTCAGCCCGAGCGCCATTACTCCTCTAAATAGAATATTATTATTATTAGCACCGCGTCTTACTACCCGTTCGGGTTATACGCACTCACGCTAATGTGTAATGGTAGGGTGATTGTGAGATGAAATGGAGGACCTACAGTTTAACGTGGAATCCGAACCACGGTGGAGGCCTGGCATTCCCCACATTCACAAGATGTCTTGTCAGAGGTGAAGGAAGGGTTTGGTAATCAGATAAATCTGTGCC
>CABFVX010005265.1:21117-39394 GCA_902151425.1 Timema shepardi | reverse complement strand
GGGGGGGGGGGGGGGGGGGGGGGGAGAGGTGCGACATTTACTTTTTCACTTTGAAGCGAACTCGAATCTAATATTTGAGATACTCTAGCAGTTCACATATTTTTGGATAGTGGGTTTTATGTTTGGAAAAATATTATATTGTGCTTATTTACTTAACTTTATACGTTAAAACCATTTAGAAAATATTTTCTCCACAATTGTTTGTATCTAATCTTATAAATCAAGTTATTATCACAAATTTCAACTCATTCACTTCAGATTTGTTCATATTAATCTTAGTTTGGAATGCACATAACAGCTGACGAGGGAAATAATTGAACATAAATTGAATATTTTAGGGCCAAGCATCGTAGTTGTTGAAGCTAAATATTTTTTTTCCTAAGTGAAGTCGAAGCTGATTTTTGGTTCAAAGCCAAGTTGAAGTTTCAATGCTTCGCCCAACCAACGGAACGAACATTGTCCTCGCGTCTTGTTTGTAGAATGTGAGAAAACAAGGCCGAGATGTTTTATTGTCCACATCTGCAGAGGTTATGTTTCATCTGTTCCAGATGTCCAGTACGGAGGACGAGGAGGACCAGGTGGCCTCCACCAAGAGCTCGGTGTTAAACGTCGTCTCGGGGATGATGGAAGACGACTCTTTGGCCACCAAGACCACACTCCTGCCGGCCGGGACCTCGGTCAAGGTTGGTAGCGCTGCTCCGAGGAATACCACCCGTATCCACAACCATGAGCTCTTGATCGCGAGATTAGTGGTTTGTTTTTACAGCCGGTCAAACAACGCATCAAGACCTTGAAGTTGTCCGAGATCACCCGCCCGCTGGATGTGGAGACGACGGACCGCATGCTGACGGGCTCGATACACAGGATCCTTAGGGCCGAGAGGGAGGCCGCTTTCGGGGGGGTGTCGAGCATCAGGCACAAGATGATCACGACCATCGCCTCCACGTTCAACAAGCTGGTCCGAGAAGGTGCGTCTTGCTGTCGAAACTGGACATTTACTGGGGACCTGGCGGTCTAGGGGTAAGGTGTCAGACTTCTGTGCTGGCGGCCGGGGTTCAATCCTTGGTCCCGGCACAGATCTATCTGATTTTCCACGTTAAACTGTAGGTCCTCCATTTCATCTCACAATCACTCTACCATTACACGTTAGCGTAAGTGCGTATAACCCGAACGGGTAGTAAGACGCGGTGCTAAAAATAATAATAATAATAATAATGTACATTTACTATGACACCAGCATCAACATTCTTTACTCTAACAAGTAGTAAATAGTATTGTGAAAACATGTCTATATCTGTCTCTCCGAGGACCACGACTATGTCGGTAATGTTGCTTGTCGACAGAAGTACTGGTCTATCTCCTGGAAGACCTCAAGACCCGCCTCGACCTGGGACTGGCCTGGCTCTACGAGGAATACAGTTACATGCAAGGTTTCAACCGAGTCCCCAGCTTCCTCAAGAAGGATCAGAGTCCCGACTCTGGCTACAACAAACTGCTGTGTTCCCTGGCGCAAGGACTCACCGACTCCAAGGACAAGGACTTGTGAGTCTACCCCTGTCGTCGCGTCACGGCCTCTTAGTTGTTTGTTTTAGGGACGAGGGAGGCTGAATTTATAAGAAGTGGACCCACATTTGCATTGAGCAAAAAGGGTAAACCATTTAGTAATAAACCTTTGAACCCCGATTTCCCCATCGTTGCGATGCCTTAGAGCATTCAACCATATAATGAGGTTAATCTAAAATAAACTTGAATTATATACTCACTCCTAAACAATAAAACATGGAAAAATTCTCTTACTTTTTGTAATTATTTAAATTCTTAAATTTAATTTTCCTATTGGCATTTTGGCTTTGTGCACAGTTTCATTGGCTTAGTGCAAGTTGTTATTTGGGATGAGTACCCATTATCTTGGAATATGGTTACCGTCCAGACAATGTCGAGCGGAGAATAGAAATGAATCAAATGATACCATAAAAAAATAATCAAGCAAAATAAGACCATTAAATCAATAAAAATCTACAATAAATTATGTTCGAACCACTTTTTAAGATGGAAATGATTTTGCAACCGAACATTTTTTAAAATTACATCTTGTGTCTAAAATTATATAAATTTTTCTCAGTAAATTATTATTTTACGGCATAAAAATACTTTTAAAAAAATATTCAAATTCGTATTTCGATTTGGATTTGATATTTTGTGAAACTTGATGCTTTGAATGAAAATAGCCAGGGACAAAGAACGGGCCTCACAGAGCTCATGTCGTGTGTCCACAGTTTGTTGAAGCGACTGTACCTGGAAGCGCCGCTCATCACAGAGGAGGCCACGGACCTGTTGAAACACATGTGTGGAGACGACTCTAGAGCCTCCATGGGGCTGAGTCTCTTACAAGACCTGGTGATACGTAGGCCTCCCAGACAGCTCACCTTCCTCAACGCTCTACTGGAACACACCGCGCACGAACACCTCGAGGTCAGCGCTCACTCACGGGGACAATATCTGTCCGGTAGCAAGCTTACCTTGGCTGGTTCCACTATGGAGTAGCTTATAAGATAGGGTCATGGTGTAATCAGTCAAGGTAAGACTGCTACCTTTAAGGGTAAACAAAGTGTGCTGTAAGGCTCAGCATGACTGGCGTAGTGAATGACTTTGTCCTCCATTTTATGTTGGTAATTCAGTCGGTTTCCGGTGGGAATGTGCACTGTTGAAGGATTTTAACTATCGATTATTGAACAGTATCAAATGATCATTCGATTGTTTTAATTGTGCACTTTATATATCATTTTATAGCATTTGCACGTTAAATTATTATTATTATTATTATCATCATCATCATCACCGCGTCTTACTACCCGTTCGGGTTATACGCACTTACGCTAATGTGTAATGGTAGGGTGATTGTGAGATAAAATGGAGGACCTTCAGTTTAACGTGGAATCCGAACCACGGTGGAGGCCTGGCATTCCCAACATTCACAAGATGTCTTGTCAGCGGTGAAGGAAGGGTTTGGTAATCAGATAAATCTGTGCCGGGACCGAGGATTGAATCTCTGACTCCCAGTACAGAAGTCTGACACCTTACCCCCTAGACCACCAGGTCACCGACATTTGTACGTTAAAAGAAGGCCCGGGTTTTGCTTTACATCGGGGCTCTGGAACCAGCCCCCCTGAATGAGCGGGGCCTTAATCTACATCACAAATTAATGTACACGTTACCAAAATCTAAAATTATTGAATTAACTTTTGTGCTAGTATTTAATACATCAGCTTAGGACTAAATATGTTAATTATGTTTGCAATAGAATATTTAATACATAAAACTATATAATATTTTTCAATATAAATAAAATTATATTTAGATGCAGCTATAACTGATTATTAAAATATAATGGCTTGTCTATTAAATCCATCACTAAAATTATTTAGCTATGCAACATTTAATATTTGTTTCCAAAATTTAATATATTCTTAAGAATATTCAAACTTCTATTTGGCCTTGGGAATGTTTACTATTATTCGATTCAACTTGGCTTTTAGTTAAAAGAAAGTGCATTTGACACCTCCTTGCCCCCTATTGGCAGATTTCCACTCCTCTCCCCAGGCGAATGTTGGAGCATAACGTTGTAGTTGTCGTGCAGGTGCGCAGTAAAGCTATCCAGTGCGTGGTGGAGCTGTACGACCGCGGGGATCTGCGCAGTATCATAGAGGAGTACGCCATCTTCTATCTGAGCTTCCTTCGTCTGCCTCAGCCCCCGGTGCTCCTGTTCGGACCAGACAGGGGTAGACCCAACAAGTCCGACTCTTGGTCCGAGGATATCGTCAAGGCCTGTCTTTACCTCTACCTGGCGCTGTTACCCAACAACGAGAGTCTCATACACGAGTAAGTGTGTGTCTCTTTACCTCTACCTGGCGCTGTTACCTGACAACGAGAGTCTCATACACGAGTAAGTGTGCATCTATATATCTCTACCTGGCGCTGTTACCCGACAACAAGAGTCTCATACACGAGTAAGTGTGCGTCTCTTTACCTCTACCTGGCGCTGTTACCTGACAACGAGTCTCTCATACACGAGTAAGTGTGTGTCTCTTTACCTCTACCTGGCGCTGTTACCCAACAACGAGAGTCTCATACACGAGTAAGTGTGCATCTATATATATATACATATATATATACATATATATATATATATACATATATAAAGGGCCGTTCCCTGTTTCAGACTAGCCCGTGTCTATGTCCAGACGGTCGCTGACGTCAAGAGGATCATCTTGCGACTTTTGGAACAACCGGTGCGAGGGATGGGAATGGACTCTCCTCAACTCCTCACCCTTGTGGAGGAGTGTCCCAAAGGGGCAGAGACCCTGGTTACCAGAGTCATACACATCCTCACTGAGAAATGTGAGTTGCGATCCCCCAAACAAACACAAGAGTTTCCTGACCATTACGATAGAGTCACATTCCCGACATTGTAGTGAACCAGGTAGTACCGGAGCTTGGTACCGGTGGTACGGCCCGTGTCATACTCTTGTTCCTCTCTCAGGTCCTCCGAGTGCTCAGCTGGTCGCCCAAGTGAGAGACTTGTACCAGACGCGCGTTTCTGACGTTCGTTTCCTCATTCCCGTCCTGAACGGTCTCACCAAGAAGGAGGTGATTGCCGCGCTACCCAAACTCATCAAGCTGAATCCAGTGGTGGTCAAAGAAGTATTCAACAGGTGAACGAACACAAATCATTGAGAGATGGTTCCTTATGTCCTCGAGGATTCGAAAAAATTTCAGATTTTAAGATTAGAAAAGAAATTATTCAAATTTTGAATCTGATATTTTTTTTTTAGACATTATGCTTACAAGTGACCTAGCCAAACATAATTATGACGACCAGACCCCATTTCTTTAATTTATCACTTCCTGATTGTATATTCATATAACAAAAAATATTAATATTTAGTTATATTTCTATTTTATATAGCAACTAAGGAATTAATAAAATCAAAAACCCGCCTCGGTGGCGTAGTTGGCTAACGCACTAGTCGTGTTAAGCTCGACTGCCGAGGACGGGGAGATCGAGTTTAGAATCTCGGTCGGATGAACTGAGGGCGGTTTTTCCTAAATAGTTTTCCATTCTCCCTCCACGCAAATGCAGGTTCACTTCCTCTAATTCATCCTTCCCATTTCCAAATCCATTAGCGTAGTTAGTAATTAAAGCGTATAACCCGAACGGGTAGTAAGACGCGATGCTAAAATTATTATTATTATATAATAAAATCAAAATAAAAAATTAAGGAATACATATCTTTCACACGTGGGAAAGTTGACCTGCTATGTTTACTAGGTTTTTAAAGATTCTGGGATCTGAGATAAAATGAAGATTCGACTTGCTCTGGTTTGAATGTTTAGTAGTCCACTTTTTCAATATGAAGCAAACTCCATTCGAAAATATGAAATATTCTTGAAGCTGGATTGAAGTTCAAATATTGTTGGTTAGTTTATTTATGCGTGAAGAAAATATATTCAGCTTAGTTCCATAACTCGATGTACTATAATCACTTATAAAATATTTTATTGTGCAGTAATTGTTTGTACTATTTCATTATAATCCAATTAATCAAGTCATCACAACATGCAATTCAATTATTCCATATTATTGGTGACCTGGGGGTCTAGGGGTAAGGTGTTGGACTTCTGTGCTGGGGGTCCGGGATTCAATCCTCGGTCCCGGCACAGATTTATCTGATTACCAAACCCTTCCTTCACCTCTGACATTCCCACGTTAAACTGTAGGTCCTCCATTTCATCTCACAATCACCCTACCATTACACATTAGCGTGAGTGCGTATAACCCGAACGGGCAGTAAGACGCGGTGCTAATAACAATTATTATTCCATATTAATATTATAACAGCTCAAAATGGCAGTGATTGAACATAAATCGATAATTTCAGATGTCATTATATTTATTGACAAAGCTTAGTAAAGGAAGGAGGAAATTTCTCCCAAGTGAATGAAACTGATATTTTTTCGAAGTCAAGTCGAACATTTTTAAGCTTCGTATACCTCTATTAAATATTGTTGAAAGTTTTCACACATTTGTGTCAAAATGGAAATTAGTACTAAATGGTCAGAATCCTTAAACATGAGTGGGTTGATTGATTGTGATTGCGTGTTACTGGGCTCTCACCCTGTCTGATTGTGATTGTTGATTGCAGGTTACTGGGCTCTCACCCTGTCTGATTGTGATTGTGATTGCAGGTTACTGGGCTCTCACCCTGTCTGATTGTGATTGCGTGTTACTGGGCTCTCACCCTGTCTGATTGTGATTGTGATTGCGTGTTACTGGGCTCTCACCCTGTCTGATTGTGATTGTAGGTTACTGGGCTCTCACCCTGTCTGATTGTGATTGTGATTGCAGGTTACTGGGCTCTCACTCCGATGGGATGCTTCACACCTCACCTCTGAACCCGGCCGAGCTCCTCATAGCACTTCACAACATTGACCCGCTCAAGTGCGAACTCAAGACCATCATCAAAGGTTCCAACTTCACTTTCTCTATTTCCTTTTGACCAACTTCTTTGGGCTTGAGCTTCTCAAACTCTTGTTTGATCACACGCAAGCGTACACAAGTACCGGTGATGTTTTGTTGTGTTTCAGCTACGTCCTTGTGTTTCCTCGACAAGCAAGCGTACACAAGTACCGGTGATGTTTTGTTGTGTTTCAGCTACGTCCTTGTGTTTCCTCGACAAACAAGCGTACACAAGTACCGGTGATGTTTTGTTGTGTTTCAGCTACGTCCTTGTGTTTCCTCGACAAACAAGCGTACACAAGTACCGGTGATGTTTTGTTGTGTTTCAGCTACGTCCTTGTGTTTCCTCGACAAACAAGCGTACACAAGTACCGGTGATGTTTTGTTGTGTTTCAGCTACGTCCTTGTGTTTCCTCGACAAACAAGCGTACACAAGTACCGGTGATGTTTTGTTGTGTTTCAGCTACGTCCTTGTGTTTCCTCGACAAACAAGCGTACACCCAGGAAGTACTGGCCGTGGTGATGCAGAACCTGATGGAACAGAACCCTCTGCCAACACTCCTCATGAGGACAGTGATCCAGTCGCTGGCTCTCAACCCTAGACTGATCGGTTTCATCATGAACATTCTGCAGAGACTGATCCTGAAACAAGTGAGCGCTACCAACCTTACCAACACACACTACCTCTCTTCTGTCGCAATGCACACGTGTTTTGGACGTTCTTCCTTGCGCAGGTTTGGAAGCAGAAGAAAGTGTGGGAAGGTTTCATCAAGTGCTGTCAGCGCACCAAGCCCCAGAGTTTCCAGGTTCTCCTCCAGCTGCCTCCAGCCCAGCTCCAGGACGTGTTCCAGAACTGTCCGGACCTCCAGCAGCCACTACTGGCTCATGTGATGGGCTTCACCGACAACCAGGTCACATTCTCACGGATTGTTGTTTGATTTAGCCCCCTGTTCGGGATATACACTTGAGTACTAATTACGCTAGTGCTTTTAGGGTTTAGGAAGGCTACAAGTTATAGGAAGTGTACTCTCATTTGCATCGAGGGAGAATGGAAAACCATTTTGTACACTCGACCTAGATTCAAACCTTGACCTCTCCGTCAGAGGTAGTCCATTGTGAGAGTAACACCATATGACCACCGAAACGGGCTTGAATTCAAGATGTCACAGAGTGTTGTCATGAATTCAGTTATTGTTTAGTCCTTGTAACTCCACAAGATGTTACAGAATGTTGTCACGAATTCAGTTATTGTTTAGTCCTTGTAACTCCACAAGATGTCACAGAGTGTTGTCATGAATTCAGTTATTGTTTAGTCCTTGTAACTCCACAAGATGTCACAGAGTGTTGTCATGAATTCAGTTATTGTTTAGTCCTTGTAACTCCACAAGATGTCACAGAGTGTTGTCATGAATTCAGTTATTGTTTAGTCCTTGTAACTCCACAAGTTGTCACAAAGTGTTGTCATGAATTCAGTTATTGTTTAGTCCTTGTAACTCCACAAGATATCACAGAGTGTTGTCACGAATCCAGTGCTCTTGTTCCAGAGAGCCCACATTCCGCAGTCCATCATGGATGTCCTGACGGGCAATAGAAGGTCCTCAGTAGAAGAATACAGCGGCAGCATGGATATTGTGAGTCAATACCTGTTATATTTGTGTATGTATAACTCCCAGGGGCAGATTGTAACTCCAGGAAATATACCCGTGGTTTGTCTAAAATGGCTCACTGGCCACCTATCAACATTTAAGATGCAAATCAACAAATACGTTGTGCTACTTCTTTGCTTGTTGGGTGAGAATGTTTGGTGCTGCTGGTTGCGGCATCGGGTAATTCAGGAGCGATCGGAATGTTGTGATCCTTGGAGTTTCGTGTTAAATGAGACGAAGTCAGTTTATTGTCTCAAATATTGGGGACAAGGGAACAAATGACAATCTCAACTCGGGGAATCGGACCTGGCCACCGAAAGTATCGACCCCTCGGTGCTATCTACAATACTAACTACTTTCTTGGGTACCAGTGACGATGGAGGGTATCAAACCGGTCCAGTGAAGTGAACGTTCTCTGTTGCAGATGTCGCCCACCGAGTTGACCATCGACATGAAGGATGAAGGGGAGGACTCGACGAGGTCTGAACCGGCTCCCCCCGGCATGGACTGAAGGGTGGATATGGAGGACATAACGGCAACAAAACGCGACCAAATAGGAATGTACTTCACACTCCTTTGCGCACCGCACTTGGAATCACAAACTTTCCTTATTCAAGTTTATTATGTCATGAATTGTATAACGTGAAACACTAACACATATTTACAAACGTTTAGATATCTCAATAACACACGGCTTATTCTCCAAGTGGGAATACCGGAGTAGCAAGTTGAAAATTTCTCACAAAATATCTGTTCTATCCGGGTAGACTATGTGTGTTTTTAAAAAATATTAAATACAATTATTTAAAACATTTCTCTACATGATTACTTTCCCTAAAATAAAAATACGTTTAAATAAAGTTTACCAGTGCACATAAAATAAATATTTGTGTTGCAAGTACAGCTACGTTAAGGGAAGATCTTTGGTTAAGGTTTGTCAAAAAATAAAGAAAATTTCTTCATATTTCTCATAAGTTTCGATGTGATTTTTGTCAATATTTTGCCCATATCTAAACAAGTTGTATATATAAAGTTGGTAATTGATGTAAATGTATCTACTGTTGGCAGTACTGTGGTCCACAAGATATCTCGCTGTTTGTAAAGTAACTTCACTTACGAATAGCTATAAGTGTTAATAGTGTGTTTGAGTTTTAATCCTCAGTCCGACCTCCAACACCCTTTCCAAATTCACCTTCCTCATCTTCCTCTATTAGGTTAAGTTACTAAGAGCATACCCCACAACCTAAATATTTCACGGATTTTAGAGTTTTATATTTTATTATTAATCCAACAAAGATCTTATTTAATGAACTGAGAGCTGATTGAATAATGGCTTTAAAAACATGCATCAACTATGTTATTACTATAGTGCTGTATCTAGCGCTTGTCGCCCAATAGTTCAATATCTAGCGCTCGTCACCCAATAGTTCAATATCTAGCGCTCGTCACCCAATAGTGCAATATCTAGCGCTCGTCACCCAATAGTTCAATATCTAGCGCTCATCACCCAATAGCGCAATATCTAGCGCTCGTCACCCAGTAGTTCAATATCTAGCGCTCATCACCCAATAGCGCAATATCTAGCGCTCGTCACCCAGTAGTTCAATATCTAGCGCTCGTCACCCAATAGTGCAATATACCATGAATGTCTGGGGAAGCAGGTTGTGTTCAGGGTTTTAATCCCCGGTGTTTTTGTGCTTCAGGGCAATAATTGTCCTTTTATTTGTGTGAAAACTATCCCCACCCTCATTATTTACAATGGATGTTGTAACACATTGGATGGCATAATAAATATCTGTTAAAGAGTTTTATTGGAGGGTTGGTTTTTGTTGACTGGCCTCGCACCCAATCCAGTCGAATATCCGTCATCGTCCCCTTGCTCGGTCCTGAGCGCAACAACACTTGTATACAGGACGGGGAAAAGGACACAAAGGTGTGATTGCATTCAACAAATGCAGTGCGCTCTTTAATTAGAACATATACAGCGTAACATTGCACAATCGCGAGGTCTTCAAACAGCAAACACCTTGACGTAGTCCACTTGGAGGTGCTGGTCGTCTCCGATGTCCCAGGTGGGCAGCCATTGTTGTCGGCCATTCCAGAAGTCGACTACTCCCTGGAACGTTTTTAGTTGAATAGATGGAAAATATTGTTTCTGACCGGAAATGCTAACAAATTAACTCAAACTCGGTTGGTATGAACACAATACTTATACATATCTTTAAATACATGCCATTGGTTCGAACATATATGTAACTCTTTACTGGGTTATACTAAGAGCAAGGCTGAGAGATCCCAAGGAGATGGATGGCGTTGAAGTTTGGAGGGAAAGGACCACGACAGAGACCAAGAAAGAGATCGGAGGATCGACAAGTGTGCGAGGGAGAGAAGGATGGCAGGCGTGTACACAACATTTTAGTTGGGAAACCGGGAGAAACAAGACCCCCTTGGTAGGCCGGGACGTCCATAGGAGGATAAAGTGAGTCAGGTTGGGGATTGGATGGCGAGCTATAACTTTATATTATATTTTGGAAGAAGGTACAGGAAAGGTGGATAGAAACATATAAAAGGGGGACAAACACAATATGGCCTTTACAATGAAAAGAAGAACACAGCTCACACTTTACACTGCTACCAATGGACAAAGAGGTAATGGTTGCCTCTTTCTCCCCTTTTTTTGGTTTTCTCTTTTAGGAAGTTGCGTTGCGCGTTTCACCCTCCTCCCTGATGAGTTTCGATAGAATGAAACCTAGGTCGGGGGATTGGGCGGTGACGATCAATTTTCTTCAAGAGACAACCATTACCTCTTTGTCCATTGGCAGCAGTGTAAAGTGTGAGCTGTGTTCTTCTTTTCATTGTAACAGCCATATTGTGTTTGTCCCCCTTTTATATGTTTCTATCCACCTTTCCTGTACCTTCTTCCAAATATAATATAATACAATGAGCTATAACCAAAGAGTTAGTTGTAAGATTATGGGGCCTCTCAAGAGAAATGTTAACTTACGGCATTGCCGGAAGAGCTGCTCCAGGGCTTACCCCCAGGGTTGGTTGCGTCATCGGGGAAATACATCCCTCCCACGGCAACGTTCATGATGATGAAGAACTGTGGCAGAACAAACCGTGTTCATTAGTCTCCACCATTCAACCAATCAGAATAACGCACAGGAGAAAGTGGTAACTAGCCGTACAGGTTTGTCGAACGGAGCCATCTTGTCGCCCGAGTTGGCCCAGGGGTTGCCGGTGTTCCACTCCCCCAGGCCGTAGAACCCTCCGTTTCCCGGCGTGACCGTCCCCAGCTCGTTGTCGTCAATGGAAAACTTGACGTGGTCTGCAAGTCACAAGTTGTTCATGATTCAGAGATTATCTTACTACGTTTGAAACTTAACATGAGGCTATTTAGCAGGTCTCGTGCACAGGGGAGGGATTTCCACCCTCTCTCCAGGCGGTTTCCTCTTATTCACCCTCCATATCAATAACCTGGTAGTTTCTAGTGAACAAGGAACTAATTTACACTAAATAAAATGTTGGTTAGCATCCCCTGTGGGATGTAATATATCACAGCGGCAGTGGGACTAGGTGGGGGGTGAGTAAAATGTTGGTTAGCATCCCCTGTGGGATGTAATATATCACAGCGGCAGTGGGACTAGGTGGGGGGTGGGTAAAAGGTTGTAAGGGGGATTTGTCCTTTCCCACTTGGAATAAATATGAGGGTAAGTTAAAATACCTTACCAGGCAAAATTGGTAAGTTGTTTTGCTCTGGCTCATAAAAATTCTCATGTTCTTATATAATCAGTTGGTTCAGAAAATGCGCGTTAATTACCTCAAATACATGGTAAAAAAAAAGTATATATTTATTTCGCTTCCCTTTGATATTTTCTAACATGAAGCTGAATGATGTCCTTGCATCAAACTTCAAATATCTTCTAGAGGATTCCAATTTTCAAACATTTACCGGGAGAGGGTTCCCGGACACACCTTGAGGGGGCCATCTTTTTGCCAGTCGCGTGCCGGGCCGTACTCAAACAAAGTACGTGTAACGACCAATCAGTATCTGGCCTGTGCCTTGCTGGTTCATTGCGCGCAACAACCAATCAGTATCTGGCCTGTGCCTTTCTGGTTCATTGCGTGTAACGACCACTCACTGTCAGTCCACTCGAGTTGGTACTTGTGGAAGTCCCGGTCCCAGCCGTCGCCGGCCGCCGTGTTCCTCGTGAAGTGAGCGTGTTCTCGTCCGTCGCTGTTACTGTCCGGACCAAAGTGAAGCGTGGACTCCATGTACTCGCTGCCAAAGTTCCAGTCGCCGTACTTGAGTTCCCTGTTCCCGCGGCTCTCCGCCATGTCGATCTCTCCCGACGTCGGCCACCCGCCGTACGCGTTGTCCTTGGGCATCAGCCACAGAGCTGCCAAAACGACAAACAGTTCGGTGAAGATCTGTGTTCTGTAAAGTCAAGCTGGAGGGCTATAAAGTGTGTCGGCTACTGACCATTGGATGTGAAGCAGAGTAACAGAGATCAATATTTTACTTATCAATCTGTGAAACTGTCTTAGAGTTGGGTTGAATCCACTATTTTATGAATCCGAATCTTGTAAAATATTATGAACATCAGAGGAAATAGAAATATAATAGAATAGTATAACATTCATACACTCAGTTAAGTGTTAAATTACTAGTCTGGGGCCTTGATGTTAGGGCTGTTTCATGCACGCACCTGACCGAGCCAATCAGAAGCAAGTACGCACCTGGCCAGAGCCAATCGCCGGCCGGCAGCTTGGCTCGGATCTCTAGTTTCCCGTACTTGAACGCGAAGGAGTCGGTCGTGTGCATCTTGGCCGAGTGGATGTGGTTCTGAGCGTTGTCGTCGGTCGTCGCTCGGATGTGGAGGGTGCTGTCTTGCACCCAGCTGTTGTCGCGACTGTTCACATATTCCTGGAACTCGTTGTTCTGTAACGTCGTCACAAGAACACATTTGGAGTAAACTTTGTTTATAGACTCTTCTGTTCTCCTTTCAAAGTTAGGTAATTTGTTTCTCACAGAGGATGCATCTTCAAATATTTTATTTTCATATTTAAAAAAATAACTTAATCAAGTGCTGCTGACAATCTTATGTGTAATACAGTAGAGTCCCGACGCGCCCGTGTGGCGCGCTATTCACCTGTTGTACAGCGTATATGGCTAGAGACGCCGATGCTACCTCACGGTCCGAAAGAAGAAACAAAGCTGGTAAAGAGACTTTAGTCACTAATCATTTCAAACGGTAACTTTGGCATTCCGCGTTTGATATAATAAATACCACTTTTAATTAATTACAAAATTTATACTGTAGAATAATTACTAAAAAATCTTTATTTAATTCCTATTTTGTACCTACATTTAATTTGGATTTGTCTCGGTATCGCCCAGCCCCGTCACCCCACCTGTCAGTCCTGTTTAGGTCCACGGTGGTGTGAAGATCACTAAACCTGCTGCGGGTATTCTCTCGTAATATCATTGCTCTAGTTCTGAATGAACAAACACTAAACTAAACAAAGCCCAATTCAACAGCACCCCTCACCCTTACGATTGTGAAATGACAAACCTTTGGAACATGGGTGTGCGCGTGTCGTCCCCCAGAATAACGAGTAACAATTTCAAATATAAATGTTATTCATCAGAAAGAATAAAACAAAGTTTAACTCGACCTATAACGTGCGTCAGTGGTCGAATGGTCCTAAACGCATCGCTCTCGTAATGGACTGACAATGGGGGAGATTGGGGTTCAAATACCGGTCAGGTGTACTGAGGCTGGTTTTATATAAATTATTTTACAGTATCCCTTCACACAAATTCAGGTACATTTTCTATAAATTCAACCTTCTTCATCCGTAGCACATTAGCCTGATTAGTATGGAGTGCTAAACAAACAAACTAAACCTATAAGTGACATTTATCTTAATAAACAACTTAAGTTTACTTTTAAAAAAAAGAAATCCCTGCAGAGCTAATACTACATAATATATTGTCCTGAAAGATAGCTGGCTTTACTTGCATTATTCCTCTATGGTGTAGCGTATAAAATAGTCATAGTGTAATCTGTCAAGGTAAGACTACCACTCAGGTTAAATGGAGTGCACTTTCACTCGCACAATATTCTAAAAAGTCCATGTCACTTAGTCCTGCGCTTAATGAGGAATGCATACATTTTGTCTCGAAAAACACAAAATAGGTATCATGAGATTAAATTAAAACACAAACACACAGTTCCAAACATTCCATGAGCACACCTGACATCAAACACACAGTTTCAAACATTCCACGAGCACACCTGACACCAAACACACAGTTTCAAACATTCCATGAGCACACCTGACATCAAACACACAGTTTCAAACATTCCACGAGCACACCTGACACCAAACACACAGTTTCAAACATTCCATGAGCACACCTGACATCAAACACACAGTTTCAAACATTCCATGAGCACATCTGACACCAAACACACAGTTTCAAACATTCCATGAGCACACCTGACACCAAACACACAGTTTCAAACATTCCATGAGCACACCCAACACACAAACACACAGTTTCAAACATTCCATGAGCACACCCAACACTAACACACGGTTTCAAACATTCCATGAGCACACCCAACACAAACACTTGTTCCCATCTAAACTATCCTGGAATATTTAAATTCTTGTTTACAAACAGAAATAACCTAAAAGGAAGGAACTGAAAAGTATTTCATTACTCCTCTTAAAACAAATCTTGTTGATTGTTTATTTACTCCAGAATGAAGTTGATTAAAGATGTGAGTTTGTTGTTGATAACAATAAACTTGAAGGAGACTCGAGCACTTGTTATCAGAATGTTTGTCAAATAACAACCAGGTGGTGCTGTGAATGTAATCTCCAGCTTGAGGTGATAAGAGCTATCCATTCTCACACTCTTTATACAGGTGGGGTTCATACAATGGCCATTTTGTTCTTGGCTTTTTCAACGGCAAATACTCTAAAAGAATGGATAGGAACCAAAAATGTTGGCATTTAAATGGTTCACTAGATTTGTCCTTTACTGATTACGCTATGACCCTACATTGTTGAATGGAACTGTCCTCACAGTAGACTAGACGGCTGACGACGGAGAGATTGTGGTTCAAATCTCGGTCGAACATACCGAGGATAGTTTTCCAAAATTGTTTTTCACTCTCCTTCCATGCAAATGTGAATACATTTCATCTAAACACAACCTTCCTCATCCCTCAAACCATCATTGTAATTATTACAGTCCGAATGAGTAGTAAAACTTAGTGTTGTTAATCAAATCAAGGACACAATAAGTCCAGAACCCTGGCGTTACTTCGAGGACTATTGGTCACCTTAACATGAAGTGTCGTTATGTACTTACGACAACGCCAGGCTGCCATATTTGGTGGTCCCATCTGTCCAACTCAAGGTCGTCAAAGTTGTCGTAGAATATGAGGTCCCCGACACAATACCCCCACCAGGCGAAGCTCCCGGTCACCTCCGAGATGGAGTCTTGGTCGCAACGCTTCTGACGAGAATGGCTGACTCGAGTCTGCTGACAACAGACGTGTACGCTAATTACCGTCTCCCTTTGGGACATGTCGGTTTCCAAACTTGGGTCCAAGTTCTAAACCCGCTTAGCCCATCATATTAATAAGCGACAATATTAGAAATAAATGTCAGCTTTGATATTAGAAGTTGCCGAGTGTTTCGTAACTAGAAAGTATGTTTTAATCATCGATAGCGATATTTTGTAAACTGGACAGTACCTGGTTGGTTGCAGCCAAGACCACGGCTACCAACGTAACGAGCACGATTACAAGTTTGATCATGATTGCTGTGAGGATTGTTTACTACTTGCCAGCTTTATATAAAGGAGTTTTATCTGTCGAGAGCACTTGACTTGAAGGGTCCTTAGCGACAGGTCAAGGCTCTTGTCCCGGTTACAGCACTCGACGTGAACATGAGAAACAATGTAGGGGGTGGGGGCTAGTTATCAGATCACACCATGTGACACTAGAACTCCTGGAGTACATGTGAAGTTGGTGATGGTGGAGTCAAAAGGACTCGCCAGTGTCACCAACATAATATTTAGTCTGTCCTAAATACTTCTTTGTATGTTATATAATCGCATGTATTCGTAGTATGACACTCAAGTAAAATGAATCTACAAACCGTAATCTGCACAAAATACTAAACTGAAATAACAAAATCCAAAGAAGAGAATTAAAACTGATGTATTCTGCAATAATATAATTTGTGTTCTACTTACTTTAAGTGGATGTTTCCGGATACAAACACCATGCTTCTGCAAGTATGGCGGAAACGAAGGCGTGGCAGTTTTAACAGTCGTCTGAACCCTTGAACACTCGATGTTGACGAAGGACCGGACTGTCGTTGGTCCGATGCCTCGAACTACGAGCACTGCCGCCCTAGTGATGCACCAAGTATTCAACAAATATCCAAGTCCTCCAGACTTGTAGTAGTCACGGAGACTAATTGTGTTTCTGTTAGTCGAAGCGGCTGTAATGTTTTCTAAGTCCTTCAGACTCGTTATTTTAGTCAGAATGACTAAATTTGGTTTTTGTATCAATCTGACCTAATTTATTTAGTCAGATAGTCTGGCTATATATTTTCCCTGTGTCCATATGAGAGCTTAAATACCGGGGCTTTGAGCTCTGTATGTAATAAGGACCTTGCTTTAAGGGTCCTCTTCTCCGTTCTAAGTCCTTATGACTCCACAATATCACATGACGCCATGGACGTCATGCTCACTTGTTCGAACGTTTGTATGGCTACAAGCAGTTTGTCTAAAGTCTTTATTTGAGGACCTAGTTAGGTCAGTATCTCACAGAATTCTGGTTTTCGTGTTACTATTTTGGGTGCACAAAGTGCGGAACACGGCTAGTGTTGTATGGTGGCCCGCACAGGTAGTATTTTCTTGCACCCCTTGTTGGCACCTCGATTGTCCAAGTGTTTAAAGTTAGTGTGTACTAGACTTGATGTGTACCCCAGGAAGGGGGTAGTGGTATAAATGTACTATTGAGTGGTCTGGCAGTACCCACCGGGAAAGGACCAGCCATAGTACAATTTTGTGCTGACACCTGATCGTTAGCCATCATCTAATGTAATTCACAGACCGTCCTCTTACAATTTATTATTTAGTGTGTCTATGGGACCTTTCTTAGTTTCAAATCGAGCTAGTTAGCTTGGCCGACATTTAGTTTAGTAACTCTAAAACTATAGGATTTGCAGTTATATTTTTATTAGTAATTAACTCACCGTGTTTTCTGTTTAGACCCTTCTGGTTTGGCATCCAATACTCTCTATCAACTTAACTTCCATTTGACCGTTACCGTGTCGTCTTGCACACGTATTCTCCCGGGCTACGGGAAGTTCCTACATTTTGGGAGTTGTGAGATCCTATCATATTTGTCAGTTTAAAATTTAATGTTTTCCTGCTATCAATTGTGACCCTATATCATCTTTTTGTTTTTTTTATAATAAATCTATTATTGTTTCCTATTTATTTCTCTTACTCTTATGAAATATTTCCCAGTCTCTACTTTGTAATAGCTATCGTTACCTCCTCTACATATCAGAGTGAAGGGGAAGTCACGATACACATTTCATAGTAGTGAGTCATATTTATTATATACTAATGTTACATCAGCATTGCTGAGTTTATCATTTTTAGTGTCAAGTTTATAAAAATGACTTGTTTGTATTTCACTTGTTAAATTACCAACACTAACAGATGGTATAGAAAGTCGAGCCAAACAACGTTATGTCTTCCTCGTGAATTGTAGGAGATATCAGTGACCAACAATAGAACCAATAAACTAACAACCGACCCGCCTCGGTGGCGTAGTTGGCTAACGCGCTTGTCGTGTTGAGCTCAACTGCTGAGGACGGGGAGATCGAGGTTCGAATCTCGGTCGGGTGAACTGGGGGTGGTTTTTCCTAAATGGTTTTCCACTCTCCCTCCACGCAAATGCGGGTTCACTTCCTCTAATTCAACCTTCCCAATTCCTAATCCACTAGAGTAATTAGTACTTAAAAGCGTATAACCCGAACAGGTAGTAAGACGCGGTGCTAAATATTA
>CABFVX010005264.1:41954-53027 GCA_902151425.1 Timema shepardi | reverse complement strand
GGAAGTAGGGTGATATCCCAGCAACGCTAGTCATGGTTGGAAGTAGGGTGATATCCCAGCAACGCTAGTCATGGTTGGAAGTAGGGTGATATCCCAGCAACGTTTGTCATGGTGGGAAGTAGGGTGATATCTCAGCAACGTTTTTCATGGTGGGAAGTAGGGTGATATCCCAGCAACGTTAGCCGTGGTGGGAGGAAAGAGACTGAGTTATGATAAATAATGCTCTTTCAGAAAAATGACAATTTATTTATGCTCTCTCGAATTAATCCAGGGTTGGGTAGCCACTGAAAACTGCTCCCGGAATCACCGTGTCATATACCCTCCTCTGCTGCCTGGTCTTGTCCAATGGGAATAAAAGGGTGTTTTCCATTGGTGGGTGAAAACGTGAGGGACAATGGCCATCAAGCGAACCAATATAAAGAGAGTATTTATTGGCTGTGAGTAAAGTGTGGAACTCCTCACAGACGGCACAGAGAACATGAACTGTGGAGTGATCCAGGCAGTAGAGAGGGTGGTTGGAACGGTCTGTGCAAGAGCTGACCAAACACTGAGGCACGACAAAGTGAAGTCAAAGCTTTTGAAGCTTTACAAAACCCAAACTATTATCATATAATTAATTTAGAACTTCTTATTAGAAATTCCATTTATCTTAAGATGGTATGTCTCTTCTGCAGCCCAAGATGCCGTGGCAGGTCGGTAAGAGCGGCTTCTCGTGGTGCAAGTACTTGGATCACTGCAAGGCAAAGGGAGCGCCAGTCAAGTTGTTCAAAGATCCCTTCCCTTACCTCAAGAACGGCTTCAAAGTGGGCATGAAAATGGAGGGTATTGACCCGGACCATCCATCCTTCTTCTGTGTTCTCAGTGTGGCTGACGTGCAAGGTATTTTAATTTAATTTCCATGCCTACCTAATATGAACATAGCAAATTTAGGGTTGTAGGTAACCCGCCTCGGTGAAGTAGTTGGCTAATGCGCTTGTCGTGTTGAGCTCGACTGCTAAGGACGAGGAGATCGAGGTTCGAATCTCGGTCGGGTGAACTGGGGGTGGTTTTTCCTATCAAATGCGGGTTCACTTCCTCTAATTCAACCTTCCCAATTCCTAATCCATTAGAGTAATTAGTACTTAAAGCGTATAACCCCAATGAGTAGTAAGACGCGGTGCTAAATATTATTATTATTATTATATTATTATTATTTGTAGATACAGTAAAGTTTTGGATACTCAACCTAATGTGGACTGAGATGGTGTCGAGTTATTGAAATGTCAAGTTTTACGAATGAACTTGCATAATATAAATAGAGTGTTAAACTTACTTGCCCAGTTTATAAATACAGTCTGTAACAATCTATAACTCAACACGCCAAGACTGGACAACTTAAAACTGTGCTACATTATTTAATCAGTGCCAATTTATTCATAACTAACTTATGTTAAAAATATGAATACTTAAACTTACTTGTATGTACATAATTTTTACAAGTCGGTCCTGTTTTGAGGAAAAACTTGTGAGTTTCAGTTGTTTTTTCATAGTCATTTCTGCATCTACCAGTTTCATCGCATAAGCGGTGGAGGAATAAAATATCCATCACTGATGCGCCCTGGTGTTCAAAATAACACAGGGGTCCCTCAACAGCCTTTACTCCTTCATTATGACTAATCTTTTTAATTTTTGTGTCATCTTTGACATCATCTGATTCATATATATATTTTTTTTTATCGTTTCCACTCTATCGTCATTGTCAATAAGTTCACTTGTTTCATTTTGACCAAGCCACTCTTCAACTTCAACTTCACCTTCATTGAATCCTTCACATCCGGGAATTTTCTGCATTAGCTTTTTAAGAAGATTTAAAACTTCTCCCTATTAGCCCTTTGTTGTTGGCCAGTTGTAAAATTCTTAGAATCCCACTGTTGGGCTCCAATTGAAGACCTCCTCTTCCAACATATAACGTTAGTCGGGTGGCAATTGTAGAACTCGCAAAGATGACTCATAAATTTGATATCTGTCCCTGGCTAGCTCAGCTTCTCGTATCGACGCGATAATCATATAAGGAAATTCCCACTTATACAATAAATATACCTTGATCACGTTTATATTGATTCATTGTTGGAACATATTCTTTTATATGTGATTACTCTAATCATCAACAATTTCAGCTTTTTTCGATTGACCCGTTTCTACGCTGCACATACTGTATCAATATTAAAATATGCGATGACGCGCAACACACGTCTTGTCACCTTGCTGGTCACTTCGGTGTCTCCTTATCTAGTATTAGTGAGAGTTGGTTTCTTCCTTGTGTCAAATTCTGATTACATTGTAGATTGCACCCTAGTGGCCTGACAATCTTGACCTATCATATGAGTGTAGTTTAAATCCTAGCTTTCTGCTTGGCTGGTCCATTTAACCGCTCTATACTGAGGAAAAGATGTATTTCTTTTTGAACGAAAACTCTGGCCCGTATGCAAGAACGATGCTAAGCACGTCCAAAGTACTGGCAAAGCATTAGCAAAGCACAGGTTTATCACCGGCTAAGTCTTGCGTATGCCTTGCAAGAATGTCTTATGAGCAGTCATGTGATTAAATCGTAAACAGAGGTACCACACCCTAGCGGGAAATAAAATTATCTACGTCCACTGCTCGTAAATTTAACTAACCTGGTCAGAAACGCCCAAATATTTCTGAACATGGCGGAAAACATAACAACTCCCTCTTAACAAGGACGAGCGAATAAAAAAATGGCCTTCAAAGATATGGTTCTTAGGTTTGATCCCCGCCTGGATTTTGTTTTTTGTGTTCACTTCTGTGTGGTTGGTGTTGTTTAATTAAAAAGAAAAATTATATTTAGTACTACCCTTCGAAAGTAGGCCTACCAGGGAGAGTGGTTCTAGTTTGCTGTTCATTAACCGAGCTTACATTAAACCTAATTATGTTTACAATATGATAAAAATTTGGGCCTATTGTGTAGACCTAGTAGGTACTTACTAATGAAATTGAAGTTTTCGCTAGCTAGATGTATACAAATAAAAGTTCTGTGTAATCATGCAAATACTATGGGTCTATGTAAAATAGCTGTAGGTTCCACTTTGGTTTGAATCTTGTTTGGAAATAAACTTCTTTCAGAAAATTATGTCTGTCCTATATTTAGTTTAGCATATCATAAGGGTTACCTGAAAACTTCTCCATTCGGTACACCGGGGTTCTGAACTGCAATGTGGGTGCAGTCTATACAGCCTAACACACCAGGGACGTTGGCTCTGTCATAGAACTGCAAGTTCACAGCTGCCAGTTCAGCCTCTCCGGTAGGAAACCTCAGCACATGTCGAACATTATCCGCTAACAAAATGGAGATTTTCTTAACAACCCGAGATACAGTTGACCGGTCTACGTTGAACAAGTCCCCACTAACAATCTAGAAAAAAATAATATAAAAGGTTGCAATATTTTTACAACATGTTTGGAATAGAATTGCCATTATTTTTTCATTAAATGTTATTATATAAAAACTTGGAAGGGCTATGACTATCTACAAACCCTTTTATAAAGTACAAAACTGTTTTGAAAATATGCATTTGTTGTCAAATTATATTATATTATATTTGGAAGAATGTATAGGAAAGGTGGATAGTAACATATAAAAGGGAGACAAACACAAAATGGCCTTTACAATGGAAAGAAGAACACAGTTCACATTTTACACTGCTGCCAATGGACAAGGAGGTAATGGATGTCTCTTAAAGAAAATTGATCGTCACCGCCCGATCCCCCGACCCAGGTTTCATTCATTTGTTGTCAGAGTAATACTTGTTATAAGTTAACTTTCAAGAAAGCATAATTGTATCAAAAGGTTAGGTTATGCAGGACTAACAATTAGGTTATCTTTCTGTATAGATATTACTCCAACCAAAATCCTAACCTCCATCAAATTCTATATAAATTACAAAATAATAAACCTACTAGACTACTTGCTTCAATAATATAGGCCTATCATGAAAGTAGACTAACTACTGAAATATTTGCACTGTTATCAGCAAACACATTGCTATAAAAATCACCTAGAAACTTAAGCATATATAATACATATATATAAACCAACATAATATAAGTTAAGAGTTATAAAATAGTTTAAATTAGTGGTTTACTCTCAAAAACAAACACGTCATAACATAAGTCCTTTTTTTTAGTTTGGTAATATTAAAAATAGCAGTTTTAAACAAAAGTATTTATATTGAAGTATTAGGCCTACCTAGAAGCTTTCCGTGGCATAAAATCTTATGCCAATTGGTTGTTGCTGTATTGGAAAAAGTGGAAATCTTCGTCATGTGTTAGTAATATTCAGTCCCAACATAAGCGAGAAATCCTGGCGAACAACTTCCTTCGAAAATTAACATATTCAACGGAATTGATCATTAGAATAAGCCTGCAAAGGATCCTGGAAATCCCTAACATGCCTCCGGGGAATTCTAACCAATTGATGATTTTCTTCTTCTACAAACTCGTCGAGAATGTCGAAAAAAGCAATATCTAGAGGATCTAGACCCGCCATAATTAGGCTATGTCGTGAAAACAGCTGTTCCAATCATGTATGTGCCTCAAAGTACGGGCAAAGTATAGCCAAAGCAAGCCTGGGACCAGACTTTGGCGAGACTTAAGATATTGCGTCATTGATTTTCCTAGCACGCCTCTGATACTTTGCTTGTACTTTGGCCGTGCTTTGCATCGTTCTTGCATACAGGCCTCTGTGCTGTAACAGCTCTTGCTTTTGTTTCATCGGCCAACGCATCCAGTAAGCACATTTAGTATAAAATAAATGTATCGACTTCTAAACTGCCTTAAGGGCTTGAATATTCTAAAATAACAAAAATTCACCAATTTAAATTACAAAATGTAAATAAAATATTCAAAACTGCTGTCTCATTCCTCTTTTCGAAACAACATAGGGTTTACAAGTTGGGACAATACAAGATGGCTGTCTGTTCCCTCCTGTTCTTTGTCATCAAACTCATTTCCTGTGTGATGGAGAAGTTTTCTCCACAAACAAACAAGGATTATAGGTTTCAGCTCATTTCAAGATTCAGAAATCCATCCCACAACATCCAACAAATCAATATTTTTTAATATTTTACCCGCCTCGGTGGCGTAGTTGGCTAACACGCTTGTCGTGTTGAGCCAGACTGCTGAGGACGGGGAGATCGAGGTTCGAATCTCGATCGGGTGAACTGGGGGTGGTTTTTCCTAAATGGTTTTCCACTCTCCCNGAGGACGGGGAGATCGAGGTTCGAATCTCGATCGGGTGAACTGGGGGTGGTTTTTCCTAAATGGTTTTCCACTCTCCCTCCACGCGAATGCGGGTTCACTTCCTCTTATTCAACATTCCCAATTCCTAATCCATTAGAGTAATTAGTACTTAAAGCGTATAACCCGAACGGGTAGTAAGACGCGGTGCTAAATATTATTATTATTAATTTATTAAATTTAGTAACACTCTCAATATCACCTGAAAGTTTTTCACCACAAATGTTAATTTCCCTTATCCCATATTGCTTCTTTCCCCTGGTCCAGCCATCCAGTGGTTGCAGTGAAGTCGGGCTTTTTTCTGTAAGAGGGGTCCTCAAATAGGTGATGCCTTTTCCCTGAGCCCTCCGTACCAAAGATAAAGTGCTTCGCTCAATTTTTAATACTCCGCTCCCTTCATACTTTTTTGTCCGGCCAACACCCAAAATCTGCGACAATTTTAATACTCCTCTCTCCTTTATCAAGTCTCTTTATTGCATCCACTTCCACTTCCATGGCGACAATTTATTTTCAGACGTCATGTTTACTTAACAAGGTTGAATCACAGTACAGTATTGAATATTATATGTACAGTTGTACTATACTGTAGTATTGTATGGTATAGTACAATATATAATGTGGTGTGTATACAGAAATGCAGTACAGTACTGTACATATACTGAATTGGAAAACTAACTAGCACAGCACTTGTAAAAACATCACAGCACGACTGTTCCACTCGAGTTACACAAACAATTTGAGAGGTTATACAGATGAATGACCTTGGAATGTGATGACTGGCGCCAACAACTGTGTGCATGTGTCAAGTTATTGAGTGTCGAGTTTCCAAGACTCTACTGTATTTTAAAATTCAACTTCTTTTTTCTTAGTAATATTATGTTAGACGATATTTAAAAATAATATTTTATCTTTTTGTGTCAGAATTTGTAAGTTTTACCATTTCTCATGTTAGTTTGTTGGTGAAATTAACTATATAAATAATTATTTCTTTCCAAGGTTATCGAATGCGTCTCCATTTTGATGGTTATCCTGATAACCATGACTTCTGGGTGAACGCCGATTCAATGGATATATTTCCGGCGGGCTGGTGTGAGAAGAACAACCACAAACTGCAGCCGCCCAAAGGCTACTTGCCCTCTAGCTTTAACTGGGGCTCCTACCTCAAGATGTCTCGGTCTCAGGCTGCTCCCAGGAACCTTTTCGCCAACAAAACTGGCAGCGTAAGTTAAAATGTCGTGTTTCCTCCATTCATAGCATACAACCCAAAAATGCATTATTAACCATTTTGTCAAATAATGATTTATGAGCTATACAACATTCCACCTCTGTTAAAAAAATTATTTTTATATATATATATATATAATCTAGTTAAAGAGCCAGGCATTGCCTGGAATACATGTTTTTAGTTTAATGATTTTATATGGAAAGTAACTTTAAAGCTAGTGGCCTTTAAATCCTGCATTGTCCGTGATCTTTTTGCTTCCGACCAGGTTTCTAATTAATTTAAAACAATGTAATCAAAATTGTAATATTCTGGCTTTTAGGTGCATACGTGCGTGCACAGGGGCTACTAGTTTTTAAAATTGTGGTAGAGACCATACAATGCTCATGACAGACAAACCAATTCTTTAGTTCATTAATATTGAAGCTTTTTATTTGATCAAAATATGTATAGTCAATTAGCTGGGAAAACTACAAATTCAAAACATGCTAAAGTTGAATAATATTAAATAGATACTGAGCCGGCTCAAAAGATGACTATTGGGTATAGTATCCCCAAATTTTCAAATATTTATTCGAGATTCAAGGATTTGAAAAAAATAATTATATTCAATATTTAAAAATAAAATGTTTTTTTCAAATTTTGAATGATTATACCAGAATGTATTATTTAAGGGCGGTGCAGGTACTGATTACCCATACGATCACCGTTCATTTATGGCACAATTGGTTAAGCCGATTATCGATATTTTGAACTCTGTTATTTTCATTGATCTTTTCATTGATCTGATCTTTTGAACTGTGTGAGAAATCAGGTGGTGTCTTCAGTTTTAAGCTGAGTAGCATACAACATGGTCCTGAAAAATATTACTAATATTTAGCTCTGCTTCTTACTACCCGTTCGGGCTGTACGCTTAAGTGCTAATTATGCTAATTGATTAGGAATTGGCGTAGTTGGCTAACGGGCTTGTCGTGTTGAGCTCGACTGCTGAGGATGGGGAGATCGAGGTTCGAATCTTGGTCGGGTGAACTGAGAGTGGTTTTTCCTAAATGGTTTTCCACTCTCCCTCCACGCAAATGCGGGTTCACTTCCTCTAACTTCAACCTTCCCAATTTCTAATCCATTAGAGTAATTAGTACTTAAAGCGTATAACCCGAACGGGTAGTAAGACGCTGTGCTAAATATTATTATTGATTAGGTACTGGGGAGGTTGAATTTAGAGGAAGTGAACCCACATTTGCATAGAGAGTGAAAAAGCATTTAGGAACACCCCCGTACCCCCTGTTCACCCGACTGAGAGTCAAACCTTGATCTCCCCATCCTCAGCGTTCTAGCTCAACACGACTAGCGCATTATCCAACAAAGCCACCAAGGTGGGTCCTGAATATTAGAAAGGGTTTAAAGAATGAGAGGGTAAATTTAAGGGGTAGCAGTACAAAAAAATAATTACCGTACTTGATTTTTTAAATTTTGTAGGTACTAATTGATTACTCTATTTAATGACTTTAAAAAAAATTATTTTAAAATTTATCACTATAGTTTGGTTAAAGTATATTATTTAAACTATAAATAATAATAATTGTTATCTAATCTTCATGTAAAACAAATAAATGGGATCTTTAGCCTTTGAATAACTTTGTGCTAGTTTTGAAATAATTACTATAAATGATTAATAATTTATTTTCATAGTTGAACCTTTTGGATTTATATCAAAGAGGTCTTAAACACTTATCTATCGTGTACTTACCCCTCGCCCCATTTTTAAACAGTTTCCTTAGCATATTTAAGGTTTTGATTATGATTTTTTTTTGTTTATTAATATCTTTACTAAATTAAATATTTAAAAGAAGATAGAAGGGGAAGGCCTACACACCAGAAAATATTAGTCCTTAAAGTTCACTAGTAAAATATAACAAAACACACATTTGTTAAATTTTTTGGGTTTATTATTATTATTATTATTATTATTATTATTATTATTATTATTATTATTATTATTACTATTATTATTATTATTATCATCATCATCATCATCACGTCTTACTACCCGTTCGGGTTATACACACTTACGCTAATGTGTAAGGGTAGAGTGATTGTGAGATGAAATGGAGGACCTACAGTTTAACGTGGAATCCGAACCACGGTGGAGGCCTGGCATTCCCCACATTCACAAGATGTCTTGTCAGAGGTGAAGGAAGGGTTTGGCAATCAGATAAATCTGTGCCGGGACCGAGGATTGAACCCCGGCCGCCAGCACAGAAGTCTGACACCTTACCCCTAGACCGCCAGGTCCCCTTGGGGTATATCAGTCCCCCTTAGCAGAAGGGAGTAAAACAAGACTGGACTATGGCAGCAAGGCTAGAGGTTGATCATGGTCACTTAGATTCTGTTGTTGCCTGTTTCTTGACTAAAAAAAGGCTTGGGTTCAGCAGTTGCTTGTTCATACTTGTGTCTTTATTCATAGTAGATGGGTAGAATGGTGTGTTTATATTATATTTATCTATACAATCATTAAATTATATTATATGTTATTATTGTTTGTATAGAAATTACTGATTGGTGTGAATAGGCCTACTTGGAAGGAAAGGAGAGACGGCTATCTAAGGTTGAGGTGCCTGTATTTGGTAATATATTGGTGAGCCATCTCACACCTACAAATCTGGGAAGCATTGCAATTATTGGGTAGGGCTCATATATATATTTAAAAAATTTATTTAGCAATGCGTCTTACTACCCGTTCGGGTTATATGCTTAAGTACTAATTACGCTAATGGATTAGGAGTTGGGAAGGTTGAATTAGAAGAAGTGAGCCCGCATTTGCGTGGAAGGAGAGTGGAAAACCATTTAGGAACCCCCTCCTCTTCACCCGATCGAGATTCGAACCTCAATCTCCCTGTCTTCGGCAGTCGAGCACAACTCAACAGGGCTCATATGATTTTAGTACTATATCATGGATTAAAATCTGAATAATGTGTTTAGGCAGGAAGTGCTGTTGGTTTTCAGGGTTGTTGTGGTTTGTGTCAATAAGGTGGCTATTCATTTGTTGTATTAGTATTTCTGTGGTGAGGTCAATGTTTTCAGAAATGCAGTAGTTGCATTGTAGCTGATGTATAAGATTTTCTGTGGAGCAGTCATGGGATATTTCATTTGAGTGTCTGTTGCTAAATGAGTTGGCCGGTTCGCGAATTTTGTGGGTACAACATCTCGGTTTATTGCATGTTCTGACGTTGTTTGTGGCCGAGTTGGGCAATTTAGGATGAACCAGAATGTTGTGGAGATTAAGGGGGGTGTATCAATGTTATTCTCGGAGCTCTGCTGAGAAGATTTTGTGTGAGAGGTGATGAGGTTAGAATATTATATGTAGCCTGTGTTTAGTCCAAATCTTAAGTTTGTCTATTCCTTCATAGTACTGGGCAGTGAGCTATGTATCATTGGAAGGTTGTTTCTTTATAGACCCTTGATCGGATAGGGATTGGTTTATTTGACTGTTGACTTTGGACTTAGGGTATCCTTGGGCTGTGAAAGCCTTGAATTATTATTATTAGCACCGCAACTTACTACCCGTTCAGGTTACACGCACTTACGCTAATGTGTAATGGTAGGGTGATTGTGAGATGAAATGAAGGACCTACAGTTTAACGTGGAATCCGAACCACGGTGGAGGCCTGGCATTCCCCACATTCACAAGATGTCTTGTCAGAGGTGAAGGAGGGGTTTGGTAATCAGATAAATCTGTGCCGGGACCGAGGATTGAACCCCGGCCGCCAGCACAGATGTCTGACACCCTTACCCCCAGACCGCCAGGTCACCATGAAAACCTTGAAGAGTTGACATCGCTTGTTTTAATCTTCTTACCTAGAACATATATGTTTGGCTCTGGTGACCTTAAAAGCATGTAAAAATGATCACTTTGAGGTTTTTGTTCTTTCAAATGGGATTTCTCACATGTGTGAAGAGTAGGTGTCTTAACTTAAATTATAACTCAAGCTATACTTAAGTTTAACTCAAAATAAAGTTGTTTAAAATAGAGCACTGGATCAAATGATCTAAGGTTAAACCATCTTTATTTACTAGCTTAATGTGACTGATAAAAGAAAGAAAGAAAGAAAGAAAATGCACGTTAAATAAATACATTAAAAACAACAACTCCTAATTCATTGTTAACTTGATGATTGCAGTCCATATGCCCCAACGCGTTCCGGCTGGGCATGAAATTAGAGGCGGTGGACCGTAAGAACTCGTCTATGGTTTGTGTAGCGACAGTATCAGACCTTATAGACAGCCGTATTCTGGTCCACTTTGACAGTTGGGACAAGATGTACGACTATTGGGCGGACCCTACTTCCCCGTACATCCATCCAGTGGGTTGGTGCAAGGAACACGGACACAAACTCACACCGCCACACAGTGAGTGCAATCTATCTCATACCCTAGTGTTTTTAGGTGTGTAAGAGTTATAATCAAGTTTCAGTAGTTTTTGGATGACTCAATTTTTTTTTCCTTAATTCAAAAGTTTCAAATTCAATCAATTTTTATTTTATCTTAAGAATTAATTG
>CABFVX010005264.1:16070-37526 GCA_902151425.1 Timema shepardi | reverse complement strand
CCTACAGTTTAACGTGGAATCCGAACCACGGTGGAGGCCTGGCATTCCCCACATTCACAAGATGTCTTGTAAGAGGTGAAGGAAGGGTTTGGTAATCAGATAAATCTGTGCCGGGACCGAGGATTGAACCCCGGCCGCCAGCACAGAAGTCTGACACCTTACCCCTAGATCGCCAGGTCACCAATATTATAACAAACATAGACTCTGGTAAACTTCTAACTTTGAAACGAAGGACAATACTTTCCCGAAGCAATGATATAATTGTGACAAATGCCAGTAAATTCCTTTGAAGGAAACCTCAGCTGGTGGGTTGGGCGTTCCTTGGTATGAATAGGCATTTTATTGCTTAGCATTCATGTTTGATTTTAAATTCTCTGTTTTTCTATATGTAATTTTTTAGATTTGGTAAATTGGATCTTGGGCTAGAGGGCCATTGGAAGTCCCAGGCCCAATAGGTATCAATAGTCGTGTATGTGTGTGCATGTTGTGGCGGACCTGCTTACAGGAATAATTTTAAAACATTCAAATTTTAGTTGCAATTTTTCCATTAATAGCACCATTCCAATTACACTTCACTTTAAATTATAGTGTTACTGGTATAGAAATTGTTTGGATAAAACATTAATAAACACACAAACACTTTTTTTAAATAAGCTTTTACTGCCACAGAGCAGTGAAAGTTTGTCATACAATAGTAGGTGTGTTTTTTTAGCGTTATATCTAAACACTTTTTATTCCAATGTCACTAAGATAAGTGTGCTTGCTAATCCTAATCTAAACCATGATTTAGCCTTGTGTTCTATTCTAAATAACCTTAACAGATAAATTAGAACTAGTTTACCTATTATAACCAAAAATGCCTTTTTTTACCACCATTTAGGAGGTCTATTTATCATTATGGTTTAACTATCCCCTCTCAACATTAACACTAGAAAGCCCAGAGTGGTCATTTAGACCACTTTAAGAATTAAATGTTTAATAACATCCGCAATCCTCGAGGGAAAATATAGTTGCTGTATGACTTATCATAAAATAGGTTTTCACATGTTATAAAAAAAGTGTTTCTTATGAAAAAATAGAGCTGGTTGTATGAAATATTATGCTTAGACTCTAGAGCGGTCACCTTGACAGCTGTAAGTTCGGAAGCTGTAAGTGCAGGATGATACATTTAAAAAATTCTGCATGGCGCTAAACAGTGAAAATCAATACTCTTAGGAATGTAATATAATATTTCTCACATATATCTGTTTTTTATTGAAATGTATCTTTATTGTGAAGCAGCGTAGTGGAAATAACCATGGAATTCTTAAAAGCACGATGATAAGCGGAGTATTCTCTAAAAAGGGTGACACACGACATTTAGTTAGGTTATATAAGTATAATTAATGTTTCCAAAAGAAATTGTTACAAGATGAAGACATAGTAAAATATTTATAACAAGACATAAATCTATACATGACAGTTATTGTAAAAAAAAACCATCATTAAACAATTCAAATGATATAATTTAAAAAAATGAAATTGCATTTATTGCATAAATCAAGGTCAGGTGTTTTTATAAAGTACACATTTTATAGAAAAAGAAAAAAAAAAGAAGCAAAGTGATTAACCTACAAATTAAATACACAAGGGGAATTAAAGTTAGTAAGTATGTGATATTATTTTTCAAAAGATTTTAAAGTAAAATGAAAAAGTTTGTAAAAATTTGAATGTGATCAATTACTTTGGTTGTGTATATTATTTAGTAATCCTGGAGGGGTGTTTGGTAATGATGCAATCAATTCCATTTGAGACAATAATATCACTGTATATCTTTACAACAGTGGTGTTTTTGTCAAAAAATATTTATATTAAAGTCTCCAAGGATCAAACTTTGTTGATTTTTTAAAGATTCTAAGTATCTATTTAAAAAATTGAAGAACGTTATTGCTGTCACAATTTGGCGGCCTGTAAATGACATTAAATATATTGAGATGATTTTAAAAATGATTCGTAATGTAAGTAATATTCTGAGAACAGACAAATCCTCTGCTTTATTTATGGCATTGTCAATAAATGTATATTCTAAAGATTTGTGAATCAAGATCACTACACCTCCCCCAGGCTTGTGGTCTCGGTAATCTTATAGTTAAACCAGGAGGAGAGGGTTCGTGAGTTTGACCACTAGGGGTGCTGCTCGAGTGAACAGGAAGAAGGGGGTGGGGGTGGTAGGAGATTTATGGGGAAGCAAGAGGAGTCATTTGGAAGGATATAATAATGTTTTCTTTTTGAAACTTTTATAACTAACATTTACTAAAACCTATTAATTTTTAAGACACTTTAGAAAAAAAAAATTAATTCAATACAATATAAAATGAAAATTAATATTTTCGAGAGAGTGGTATTATCGGAACTAAAACATCTCCTTTTGTTTGTTCATAGCTTAAAACAAAACTGATTTTTTATCATTTTTTTAATTGTGAACTGTAGTAGGCCTACTATAATGTAACTACATTAATGACATAATTTAATTAGTTATAAAAAAAATAAACCAAATAAAGTTATATAAAATGTCAACGGATAGTTAAAAATATTATAAACGTATCACTATGCAGTAAACAAATACATAATCATATAATTAAAGAGGTAAAGCCAATGATTCTTTTCCTAGAGTAAATATTAAATTATACATTAAATTAATGCAAACTATACAAATATGTTAATTATTGCTATCTAGAGGATCATAATATTTTAAAATACATATCTAATTTAGAGCGGGAAACAAATGCTTTGAGTTTATATTTGAATAAAATTGTTTGAATATCAAATTAGTACTAGATGCCCTTAGATATAATAGTAAAAATACACCCTTTATTTTTTAATTTCAACTTCCCAATGTAACCTAATCGAGAAATATTAATGATTAATAAATTAAACGCATTCTTGTTTTAGTATTCATTTCTGCACTCATTAGATAAACAGGTAAACATGCAAAAATACAGAATTAAATTAAAACAAAAATATTAGTCACACATTTTTATTTCCAAGTTAGACTAAGGCTGTCGAGGGAGGGGATCTGGAACACTTGCGACAGATCCAATCCTACATTACTGCTTGGGCATTTCCCCTACCCCTCCTCTTCTGTGCGCTGAGCCAGTAGCCTCGGGAAAGGAAAACCTTCCTTTAAAACAGCACAATTACTGTCCATCAAGGTGACCTGGTGGTCTAGGGGTAAGGTGTCAGACTTCTATGCTGGAGGCCGGGGTTCAATCCCCGGTCCCGGCACAGATTTATCTGATTACCAAACCCTTCCTTCACCTCTGACAAGACATCTTGTTAATGTGGGGAATGTCAGGCCTCCACCGTGGTTCGGATTCCACGTTAAACTGTAGGTCCTCCATTTCCTCTCACAATCACCCTACCATTACACATTAGCTAAGTTTGTATAACCCGAATGGGTAGTAAGACGCGGTGCTAATAATAATAATAATAATAATATTACTGTCCATCAGAACTACAAAATCTGAAATATATTAAAACGAATAAATTATAATCTTCTGGTATGTGTTATAGTGTACCGTACTAAACTAAAATAAAATGTATATAGAATTGTCGGGGTTGCTACAGCTCTTATGAACGAGCTGACATAGGGAAACATATTCAGCCAAAGGTCCTGGGTTCGATTTCCATGTCATTTTTCAATTTTCAGAATATCTATTAATGTTAAAGAAATCAACCTCACTATTGTTTGTATATGTTTCAGTCAATACATTTATATGAATTTTTAATTTAAGTTAATTTAAAGGTGTTTTGAGATCATCAGTTTTATTTCTAAGACTACAAATATCTAAATATAATATACCAAGTTTAAATTTATCAGAATGGTTCCCATATTCAAGATTAAATTAAGTAGAATTATTTAAAATATGCCTATGAAACTGCCTATATCATCTATTTTAAATAGACTATACGTACCATTTTGTTTTAAAAATTTATTTGTATATACTTCTAGAGGAAGCTCGAAAATTACAAGCCTACAAAACTTTCGATCTCGATCCTGAACTTTAGTGATTAGCTTGGCTCGAATCTTGAAATCCAAGTGCTTGCGGAGGGAGCCATAGAACTTTTCATAATTGTACATTTATAGCACAATTATTTGTATAGTTCCAATCGTCATATGTAACCTTAGTTGATTTTAAATATGTAACAAGAAATAAATGTAGTAAATAATTTTAAATTATTATTATCATCTTTAAATTCAAACATAATAAACTATCTCCGATCTTAGCTGATGAACTGTTATTTTCTTACAATTTGTATTCTAATTACTGACCCCTCTAATAATTTTAAGTCCTCTAACTATATTTGTCCATATACAATATCTAATATAATAATTATTTTTCATGATATATAAATTTAGGTATTCCAGTATAACATATATAAATGCATGCTAATGAAAATTCTACATCTTAGCTCAGTCGATAGCGTGTTGGTCTACTGAGTTAAGGGTACCCGGTTTGATTCCCAAAATGGCCAAAATATTTATCATCGTTCAAATTAGGGTTTACCCTTTCACAATGATAACTTAACTGCTTGGTACTGGATGCTGTGCCTGTCCTAGTCTTAAGTTAGATTATTAAACAAACGAATCTACAACAGGCTTAGCAAGCTTGTCGTGGAAAATATATGGCATGAATAAAAAAACTGGCCCAGGCCACAGGTTGGAAACTGTAATGGATGTAAATATATATATATATATAAATCAAAATCAATTATTAGCTGTACATCCAAATGTATTATATAACATTTTAAAACGTTTATTTAAAAAAATTGTGTATATTGCATAGTGTTTATGAGAAGCGGTAAATTTATGTGATTAGTGCCTCTTGTAGGTCAATTTATTCTAAACCACTTTTATTGTCCCTACTGCTTGAATTAATTCCTTAATAACCCCCGTGTCAAACATAATAAATCAAAACAATCGTATGCTTAGTTCCAGAAGACAGCCTGACAGCGCCTGACAGCGTAGGATGCCCCACACCAGGGTGCCGCGGAGTTGGTCATATTAAAGGCCATAAGTATTCAAGCCATAACAATACTCTGAATTGTCCTTACGCTCCTCAAAACTTAAACAAGGATAACATGGTTCCAGATCGCCTTATTGGAAAGCCAGAAAATTATGAGTGTCTCTCAGATCAATCAGAACAAGAAAAAAGGTAAGTGTTTTCATTAGAGCGTTGCATAAAAAAAATACTAATTATATGTAAGAGATAAAGAGCTAGAACCTCTTTTATGCAGTGGGAGCATTGTATATATTTAGCACCACGTCTTACTACCCATTCGGGTTATACGCTTTAAGTACTAATTACTCTAATGGATTAGGAATTGGGAAGGTTGAATTAGAGGAAGTGAACCCGCATTTGTGTGGAGGGGGAGTGGAAAACCATTTAGGAAAAACCACCCCCAGTTCACCCGACCGAGATTCAAACCTTGATCTCCCCGTCCTCAGCAGTAGAGCTCAACACAACAAACGTGTTAGCCAACTACGCCACCAAGGTGGGTGGGAGCATTCTAAAGTGTACCATGTTGTTTTTGGTCCTTTTACTTGTCCCGCTCCTTTCTTGAACCTTCTTTTGAGTATAATACAAATATAAATTTTTAGGGGTGTGCAAAGCTTCAAAAACTTTGACTTTCCCTCGATTATTAATCAACTTTGACTTCGATTTGAAATTAAAATTTTGTATTCGACAATTAAGATGATTTGACAATAAAAATATTTAAAGTTAAATTACGCATTTATGTTCTATTTTGTCATTAAAAGGGGTTATATACGCAAATAAATGTTCATATGAAAAAAATCCAAAAGCATTAACTTAACTGGTGTGATAGTAACTCAATTTGTCATCTTAGGGTGAAATACTTAAATCATGTTTACTATATTAAATTTTGTAGACTATATTTTTAATACCTAAGGTCATATAGTTATGCAACATACTATTTATTTTTCCAACCTATATATATTTTTAATATTTCAACTTCAATTCAGCTTAGGACTATTTAATATTAATCGATATGACTTCACACTTGAAAAAGCATAGGCCTACTTCACACACTCCTACAAATATTAATTTATTTCTTTTCGATGTTAAAGATCTGAACATTAAATTTCAAGACCCGCTCATGTCAATAATATCTAAAAATGTCAAACATTAATTGAGTCAATAAGATTGTCATTTGTGTGATTTTATTTAAATAGAATAAATGTTTGTTTCTAGTATGAAACTTGAAGGCAGCAACCTTGCTGGTCGTCCTCAAGAAGGACGCAACCCTGTAGGCCGGCCACCAAAGTGGCGTCGTATTGATACCTCAAGTGAAACCAAACTTCCTATGGCGCTTGATAATGTTGAAATAAAAAATGAAGATGATGAGAAAGATAGGAAAAGAAAGAAAAGGTAAGTGACAAGTAAATGTAGTACCAAGAATTCTAGAAAGAAAATTTGCCAATTTACTTAGCACTTTTGTCATATGTCTTCCTATGAAAATACATATGAATTATATCACCTTAATATGTTAATATGATGCAATTTTAGAAAACTTTGATTTTATAGGGGTCTGGGAGCTTGGGTTTCTTTTTTTATTTGCGTCAATTATTTCAAAAAGCTCCTGAGCTCGGGTGTAGCCATAATTTTAAAATGTTAAGCGTGTATATTAAATTAAGGGGTAGTTCATGTAAGATGTGACTAAATGTTGCAGACGAATGTGTGAAAAAAGAAACACAAAGAGTTTTAATAATAAAAGAGCATGCATGACTCTGTGTACGGATGTTGTTGTAGCGAAGGGAGCACGCAAGGATGAGGAAGTGTGGGGAAAGTTAGTGAGGATGGATTAAGTACGAAGTTGGATTTCTAGCTATATGCACAGTTTCTTGCCTACTTTACAGGGGAATGGAATGCTTTAAAATGTAAAGACCACCTTTAATATGCGGTATTTTAAAAATATATGAAAACATCACATGTTTTTAAAATCAAAATAAAGCATAATTATTTTGAATTAAAAAATTACTTAGTTAGGCCTACTTGAAAAGCACAACTTAATCTGTAATTGCTGGTGCTTTGAAAACAAGGGAACGTCAGACCACTAACCGATTCTAATATTACACTTACCCTAGGCCTATAGACTTGGTTCGTCTTTTTCAATTTTTTAAAAACCGACTGACCGAAATTTAATTTCCTTGATTGATTTTGGGTTCTATGTTTGTCATTTTTTATTTGCCTTGTCACTTTATATATGAATATTCTCTTGATCAAAAAACAACAGGCAATATGCTAGTAAAATTCAAAAATGTTTGATTTTATAACACGTCGACTTGTGTGTAGAAACTAACAAACACACTGTTCGAGGAATGTTCTGCTGAGGCCACTATCAGGCAACGCTGCAGGCTCTCCCCTTCACAGCACAACAAACATCAAACGCAAAGTTACGTTACCCCAACTGTAGTCCTCTCTGATGAGCCAGTGTACCTGCCTTGGACTTTGTTCAATGCCATCCTTTCATTGTATACATTTCTTTATGAAAGTAGGGAATGCCAGGCCTCCACCGTGGTTCGGATTCCACGTTAAACTGTAGGTCCTTCATTTCATCTCACAATCACCCTACCATTATATCACCCTACCATTACACATTAGCGTAAGTGTGTATAACCCGAACGGGTAGTAAGACGCGGTGCTAATAATAATAATAATAATTATGAATGTATAGTTCACCTGGAAATTAGTGACACATAATTTAAAAGTATTTTCCCCAGGAAAGACATAAAAATAATACCACAATTAAAAAACACCAAACATATGTAATGTTATGTCATATATTCAAAAATATGTAGAATTCATCAAAATATGTGAGATATGTATGATTAAAACCGGAAATATATTCCCAAACAACCTAATTTGCCGACATTTAGCTTTTCACATTTCTAAATGACAGGATGAAAATATGTAATTTCATAAAAATCTGGGTTCTACCTATTATACTTCCCACCTTATATCTAAGTATTGTGATTGATTCCTGGTATTCTGTTTTAATTGGCTTATTCTCGGTGTGGAGATGTTGGTGTTGTGTTGATTGCACCTGTTACCACTCTTGAGAACATTATTTTGTGCTACCTGAAGTTTATTTAGTGAATTGTCAGACGTTGTCACCTTTACTTCTCTATATTCTGATATTAGTTTATTATATGTTTGGTATGTTTGGTATAGCGTTTATACTAAAAGTTAAATGATTTAATCTAGGTTCTTGGATTAAAATTTTTAATCACATTCTATTTGGATTTTAACTTTTGAATCGTTAATAAATAAAATACTTTCTAAGGCCAGCCTCTTCAATTTTTGAGATATAACAGAACCCCATTAATCTGAACTAATTGAGATCAAAGCTTGTTCAGATCAGCGAAAATTCGAATAAAGTAGGAGAATACAGGAATACAGTATTTTCATGAATTTTAAATTACATTTGAATGAGTTTGGTAAAATGTTCATTTATTTAACTTAAATATAACATGTAATAGGTACTATAATTATTTCTCGTTACAGGAAAAAACATTGGGTTGACCACAACATGTAAATATTATGCATTTATTATCCTATATCACTTCACTGTTTCTTACAATTCCTTTTTAACTTTGGGTTTGTTAGCCAATAAAATATATTTCATTTGATTTTGATCTTTTACCCATTTTCTGAAGAGTTCAGAGTGTCTGAAATTTCAGACTACCTGTACATTTTGTTATACGGAAGCATGTAAAGGAGAGAATAGAAACGTATAGATGGAAACAAAAATAATATGGCTTTACAATCAAAATGTCAATTCAAACTTTACATACTGAATAGAGAGGTATTGGCTGCCTCTTACGACAATTGATTACCATCCAATCCCTTGACTTAGCTTGTAAAATAATATTAGGACACCTACACATGTTTGTGCTGAATTAATTCTACCGACGATTCTATTTCAACAGGCGTATAGAGGAAGAGGATTCTTCTTCAGAGTCTAAACCATTAGCCTCGTCAAACGATGTGCAGCACGAGTTACACGAGGCCGTTTGGGAGCCAGGTTATGAACCGAACCCGGACTCGAATTTACCATCTTTTTGGGTCAAGCACTCTATCTACTTAAGTGACTACACAAAGCAGGTGGCGAGTTTGGGAAACCCTGTCTCTTGGAGTGAAGCTGAGGTGGCTCGATTTGTGGCTTCCATTCCTGGCTGTGAAAGCAAGGCACGGACGTTCCTTACTCAGGTAAGTTCATACCACACTGACAACACTACACTTAAGTCAAGGCAGTAGTTAATCTTTTCTTGACAAACTTTCATAGTGTTGAATTTATTATTAATAACTATCCAAAGTTATACTTTATAATTACATGGTAAATAAAAACCCTTTATATACCGTATTGGCCTGAATATAAGGCGATAGTTTCTATTAAAAATCGAAAGCAAAAAATAGGGGGTCGTCTTATTTTTGCGGCCTAGCATCTTATGTTATTAATTTCAACTTACTTTTTGTGTAAAGCCGTTTGTATTGCATATTTCTAACCAAAGCTAATAAATCAAGCACAAAATACGTTTTTACACAAGTAAGAAACTATAAAAATTTATATTGCTAAAGTATTTCACATGTAAATTATTGTCACGGCATAGCTTCTTGTGTTATTAATTTCAAACTTAATTTTTGTGAAAAGCTGCGTCTATTACACATTATTTATTAAAGTTAGTAAACCATGCATAACAATATGTTTCCACATGAATACTAACTAGAAAACTTTATTTTATTGTAATATTTCACCCGTAAAAACGTAAACATAAACATTACTTCAAAGTTATTTTTCATTTTGGTCATAGAAGTACAGCAGTGGTATGGTATTCTGACATTACGCTTGAACGCACTCTAAGAACTGATATCGGGGACCGCTTAGTAAGCGCTCAGTGAACAATCAAACAAGTGGATCTTGGAGCGCTCAGTAACATGATGGTGCTGCTGTGTAGTGAGTAAATGCACGAATCGATGTTTAAAAATAGTGTTTCTTTTCTCCATATTGCGTGACGTCAGCTGCCTGCTGATTATCGTACTGTATTCGTTTGTTTTTTGTGTGAATTAATTACAGCAAGATAAATAAAATATAGTTGAGTGCAGTTTTAATTAAAGTATATTTTTATCTTTTACATTGGCGCCTGATAGTGTAGAAAAACACGGCACATCGTCAAAGCAGGTAAACAAAGGGGAAAGACGAAGTTATGATGCATGCTTTAAGGTTGCAGTTGCAAGATACGCTATGCAAACAAACAACTCGGCGGCGGCACGACATTATGGTGTGACAGGTTAATGTACGCCGCTGGAGGAAAGATTTTCCCAAGCTGCAGAGTTGCAATTCAACACGTCAGGCATTTCGTGGCCCCACAAAAGGACGCCACGAAGAATTGGAAGAAAAAGTTACTCAGTTTGTAAGGGAGAAATGAAATGAAGGTGTGCCCATATCAAGAGAAATCATTCGTTTGAAAGCCCTTGAATTGGCTCGGGAAATGAATGTTCCGCGGCAGACTTTTAAAGCCAGTATTGGTTGGGTTAAAAGAATGATGAAGAGAAATGGATTATCTCTCAGACGCCGGACAACAATAGCCCAGAGATTGCCTGCTGATTATGAAGATAAGCTTTTAGCTTTTCAGAGATACATTATCAGACTCAAACAGGCCAACAATTACCTCATGAGTCAGATTGGAAATTGTGACCAAACACCAGTGTTCTTTGACCTGCCATCTAACACTACTGTGCACCCTAAAGGGGAGAAGACTGTAATGATCCGTACTACAGGCAATGAAAAATTAAGGGTAACCGTAATGCTTGCCTGTCTTGCAGATGGTTCCAAACTCCCACCTTATGTAATTCTAAAAAGGAAGACCATGCCACCAGAAAAAATGCCTAAAGGAATTCATGTCAGAGTCCAAGAGAATGGGTGGATGACTGAAGATTTAATGAAAGATTGGATGAATGTAGTATGGAATAGGCGCCCCGGAGCTGCACTTGGTAGAAGAAGCATGCCTGTACTAGATGCTTTTCGGGGTCATCTTACCGACACGGTGAAAACTACTGCCACAAGGATGAAAACTGACTTGGTTGTGATACCAGGAGGAATGACAAGCCAGCTTCAAGTGCTAGACGTAGTGGTTAATAAGCCATTTAAAGGTTACCTGAAGAAGAAATACAACGATTGGCTCATGGAAGGAAATCATACGCTCACTCCTACAGGCAAGATAAAGCGAGTGTCTCCAAGCCTGCTAATCGAGTGGATCCTCTCATCATGGCAACGGATCTCACAAGATTCCATTATAACAGGGTTCAAGAAATGCTGCATTTCAAATGCACTGGATAGGTCAGAGGATGATCTGCTTTGGGAAGCCCTGGGCGGAGATATGTCCGAGGAAGATTCTGAGTGGGAACAAGAAAGTGAAAGCTCCACTACTAGTGATATTAATGATTCAGTTGATGAGTGATTAGACTGGACCTATTAATTAAATCATTTTTAATGTATACTGCAAAACATCTACCCTATGTATTAATATTCATAATTATGACCCAAGTGTACTTGACAATTAATGTATAAGCTAAACCTATTATTTGTAAATTAAAACATTCAACTGCTATACATTAATTATTACAACTTTAATAGGCCTATGCAGTAAATTGAAAAATTTGAGCTTCAACATGAGGTAAGAGAACAACCTTGTATTAAACACAATTTTTCTTTTATTCTTATTGAGCCATGGAGAAAATAGGTTAAGGGTTGTCTTACATTTGAGGCTTTTTTATTTTTTACTCAGCCAAGGTAAAAATAGGGGGTCGTCTTATATTTGAGGCCGTCTTATAATCGGGCCAATACGATATGTAGTTTAACACAGGGAAATGAATGGATCATGATAAAAGTTACAACGAACCGGTATTCTTACCTGAGTAATTCTTAAGTAGATGTAAAAAGATCACACTATAACAATTTTCACCGATATGCCTACAGAACTAGGCGTAAAACTTGCTGGTAAGGTTTCAACGACAAGGTTTGGGTTTGTGTCTAGGGCGGGTGTTCTCATCCCCTATTCGCTTTTTTTTTCCCCAAGGGTAAAATAATATATATGAAATTGCTGATTTTATTAAAATTACTTCATTATTCTACCACATACATAATAGTATATTGCATAAAAAGTATAAGACAAAGTGTTTTATTTAGAGTTGAGTGGAATCCACTAGTTTACAAATCCGAATCTTCACTTTATTTTTTAATCTAGAATCGGAATGATTCATGAACATGAGGAAATATAAAATATAATATGGGAAGTAGAAGAAAATACAAATAGTAACTAAATACTAACGTTCTTTATTATAATCCATTAATTTGGTTAAGTGTTAAAATCCGACACTTTAGCTCGTTCGGTAGCGTGTCTGCCTACTGAACTAGAGGTCCCAGGTTTGATTCCCGCCATGGTCAAAAAATGTATCATTGATAAAATATGGGTTTACCCTTTCACGTTGATAAATTAACGGCCGAGGACTGGATTTTGAGCCTCTACTAGCCTTAAGTTAGATTATAAAGCATATGAAGCTACAACATGCCTAGCCAGCTGGTGGTGGAAAATATATATCTTGTATAAGAAACTGACCTAGGTCACAGGCTGGAAACAGAAATGAATGTAAAAGTAAAATTTGATGTTAAATTATTGGTGTTGAGCTTAGTTGTTTAGTTCATCTTATAATGATTATTATTTTCTGTTCTCAACCAGTAATAAGCAGTATTAGAGTTCTTAAAATAATTTCACTTGAAGAATTGAAAAATATATATTAAATTTTTTTTCATTATTATTTAGCACCGCGTCTTACTACCTGTTCGGGTTATACGCTTTAAGTACTAATTACTCTAATGGATTAGGAATTGGCAAGGTTGAATTAGAGGAAGTGAACCCGCATTTGCGTGGAGGGAGAGTGGAAAACCATTTAGGAACACACACACACACCCCCAGTTCACCCGACCGAGGTTAGAACCTCGATCTCCCCGTCCTCAGCAGTAGAGATCAACACAACAAGCACGTTAGCCAACTACGCCACCGAGGCGGGTTGTATATTAAAGATTTTAGTATTAAATCCATAATGTTCTCAAAGATCCCTAAGTATTTGAAGGCCCATCTATAACTCTATTCTTTCCCAATTAAAAAAACAATATAATCTAGTCCGGATTATGATTAAAGGGATAACCAACACTCTTAAATTGGTATTGGTAGAGTGAAAGTGCTTAGATAATATATTTAAGCTGATTGGCCCTTTTCATTTGGTGTGGAAATGCAGAGCCGTGGGAACAAACAGTTATCTTCAAGAAGTTTTGTTTTTTGTTCTGTTTGTATGGTTTTTATTATTTATCTTTGTAAACATATATATGACACATGAATAAAAACATGGGAAACATTGAAGGACAAACATTAACACCAGCCCCGAAGGGCTCTCGAAAACGAACACGACATAGGGATAAAGACAATCACAACACGAATGGAAATGGCGCCCTTGCGGGCTGATTNTTTGTTAGGTATTTATTATTTTCTTTCCTGTAAACGTACATATAAAAACATGAATAAAAACATGGGGAATCACAATGGGATGGACATTAACACCAGCCCCGAGGGGCTCTCGAAAATGGACACGACATGGGGACACATATAAACACAACAAGAATAGTAATGGCGCCCTTTCGGGCTGAAGTTTGCTTTCTATAGGTTAGGGGTGGGAAAATTTTACAAAAAACCCACCCCATCGCTCATAGCGGGTCGCCAAGACCAGGACAACACGTACAACGTACAGAGGAGAGGAACAGACGGAAAACAGTGGAAGGTAACAAGAAACAACGGGAAACATATATACAAATATATATAAACCACGATTGAGATCGGAATGTTGCTGATTAATTGTTTTGTTGTAGATGGCCAACCCACGATGACAATCGGCGGGGTTGGCAGCGGACACATAAACATAAACATATAGACGAAGCGAAGGTGTAGTACGCGCACAGACACACACAAACCCACGGACTCACGACGGGCTGAGCGCCAGCCGGGGGGTCTCACAGAGCTCCGGAGCCGCGTCCTGGCGAAGCCGGCCTTAGGCCGTGGCCAGGGGCGCTCGCTCCTCAACGCCGCAGACTACCTCCCGGGTCATCCGTATCCGGCGGGGGGGCCCACCACACCGTCTCTGATGCGTCTGTGGATAAGTGCGGGGGGGTCGTAATCGCCGATGCCCCGTACGATCGCGTTAGGACTGGCCTGCGCACGTGAGAAGAAGTTCACTGCCAGCCCGCGGATGACCACGTCCAGGGGTCGGAGGCCAGACAAGTCTAGCAGGACTCGGGTGTGGGTGCGGGGGGGGAGTCCGAGCATCAACCTTAAACAGAGGTGATAAACCGCTCGGAGCGGGGAGAAGCGGTAGCGGGGAAGGTAAGCCCAGGCAGGCGCGGCGTAGAGAAGGAGGGACATAATACAAGCCTGGAACAGTCTTACTTTATGGCCGTGGTTCAACGGGCTGGCTGGGCGCAGGAGAGGGGCCAGTCCTAACATGACTCCCCTCGCTCTCCCTGCAGACGCTCTCAGGTTCGAGTCCCAGTTGCAGCGACGGTCCAGTGTCACACCCAGGTATTTCACCGTTTGCGACCACTGGACCGCTTCTCCCGCGACGCGGAGGGGCTGCAACGGACCCGGCCTGCGGCGGGTGAACAGAATCGCCGACGTCTTCGTACCGTTGACTGCTAGGGATTTGGAATCCAGGTAAGCGATTATCCCCCGCAATGCCATGGTGAGCTTGGCCCAGATCACCGCGGCATCGGGGGAGGTCGCCAGGACAGCGGTATCGTCGGCGTATTGGAAGAGGGAGACTCCCCGTGGGACGGGCACGTCGCGCACGAAGAGGGCGAAGAGGAGGGGGGAGAGACAGGAGCCCTGGGGGACTCCAGAGACTATGGGACGAGGGGTCGACAACTGGTGGTCCACGCCCACTCTGAAGGAGCGGTCCTGGAGGAAAGACTGAAGGAGATGAAGCAGGGGGGAGGGAACTCCGGCTTCCGCAAGCCCCGCGAGAAGTCCTCGGTGGCTAACGCTGTCGAACGCACCCTTCACGTCCAACAAGACGAAGCCGGAATGGCGACGCTCGTCGAACGCTTCCGTCACCAGGTCGACAACCTTGGCGACGGCGTGGGTGGTGGACAGGCCTTTCCGGAACCCGAACTGGTGATCCGGCAGGAGGGGGTTCACCTCCAGCCAGGCCTCCAGTCTGGACAAGATCAGTCTCTCGGCGACTTTGCCGACGCAGGAGAGTAGAGAGATAGGACGGTAGGACGTCGGATATCCGGGCGGTTTCCCGGGCTTGTGGATGGGTATGACAGTCGCCACCCGCCACTGCGCGGGAAAGTACAGCAATAGAAACATCGCGTTCAGGATGCGGAGTAGTAGGACGAAGGCTTTACGAGGGAGGTGGGCCAGGAGGAGGGGGGATATCCGGTCCAACCCGGGAGCGGACGCGGCGCGAAGCCTCGCCACGGTCCTGGTCAGCTCGGAGGGGGTTACCAGCCGCAGGTCGGGGTACGGGGGTTGACCTGCCACCGGGGGAAGGAAGTGACCCGGGGGATCCGCTTGCTCTCTCTCCGGTGATCCCGGTCGCCTCGCGAAGCTGGCCTGGAATCCTACCGCCAGAGCCTCTGAACGGTCTGTGGCGGAGGACGCCAATCCGCCCGCCACGCGCAGCTCGGGGATCAGGTCCTTCTTGTGACGCATCCCCTTCAGATGGCGCCACAAGGAGAGATCTTTTGTGTCGAGAGCGGCAAGACGGCGCGTCTTAGCCTCCCTCTGCCACTGTCTAAGCTTGCGCCGACAGTGAGAGCGGAGCGCGACGTATATCTCCCGGACACGGGGGAGACGACCTCTCTGCCACAGAGCGCGCGCTCTATCGCGTAGGCGCATGTCGTCTATCAGGTCGGGTGGGAGCGGGGGGCCCAACAAGGGGGGTCGGCGGATCGGGATCGACGATTCCGCCGCCGACAGGAGGGAGGCGGTGAAGAGCTGAACCTGCCGGTCCAACTCTTCCACGTCGGGTATGGGGGCGGCTGGGGCCACAACGCGGTTCAACCTAGCCTGGAATCTAGGCCAATCCGCGCGTCGGTAGTTGAACAGTGGCGGCGCGTCTGTCTGGAGGGGAAGAAATCGCATAACGCTAGTCACCGGATTGTGGTCAGAGGAGTGGGAAAGATGGGTGACCAGAGGGGTCAGAAACGGCCTCCTCGTGGTCAGGATCAGGTCCAGGTAGCTGGGATGGTGTCGAGGGTGATCGGGCAAGTAGGTGGGTAGATGAGGACGGTGGATGAAAAGTCCGGTCCTGTCGGCGAACCTCCTCAGGACCGTACCACGCGCTTGGGACGCCACGCACCCCCAAGAGACGTGCCTGGCGTTGTAGTCGCCCGCTAGCACAACGCTAGCGTCGAGAGCACGCAATACGGCCAAATCGGCAACCTGCAGGACCATCCGCGGTGGTCCGTAGACGCAGACGAGAGTGACGGAGTACGCGGCACCCAACAGCCGCACGGCGACCGCCTCCAGGGACAAGAGCCCCGGGACGGTCGTCTGATGGTGCTGGAGGCGGGACCGAACCAGCAGGGCCACGCCGCCCCCCCTCCGGTGACCACCTCGGTCCACCCGGTAGACGGAGAAGCCCGGCACCTGAAAGACGGTTTCCGCTCTGAACCACGTCTCCGTCAGAAACGCCACGTCTACATCCATGTCGGTCATCATCTGGAGAAGCTCGGGAATCCTAACGACCAGCGATTTGCAATTCCAGAGAAGGAGTTTGATCTCGTCAATCAAACAAGGTCTGGCACACTTCGGACAAGATTTGAATCTTGCCTCCCCAGTCCGGGGCGGCCACGAAGCGTGACAGACTCTCCCTCAGGTAGGGGAGTTTCTCACAGATACGGAGCGATCTGAACAGCTCCCATATCTCTGTGAGAGTATGGATCAGGGACTTGAGATCAGCGGTCCCTGGTGCGGAAGGGTGAGGTGGGGCACGGGTAGAAGTGCGGGGGGCGGCGGCAGGCTGCCGAGACGCCGGTTGGACGCCCGGCGTCGCGACTCCCGCCTTACCTCCCGGAAGACGGGGAAAGTCCCAGGCGTTGACGAGAGGGGGGGGCGCCGGACGATACTGGGGTCTGGACGGCGGTGGTGCGGCGACGGGGGTCGAGCGCTTCCGCGACTCGACGAACGGTTTCCGCACCTCGCAGATGCCGGCATTTGCGGGGTGAGGCCCCCAGCAATTGGCGCAACTAGCGGGTTCCGAGCGTGGACGCTCGCAGGCCGCTGACGTATGCGCACCTCCGCATTTGACGCACTTGTCGTTCCTGAAACAGGATACGGAGGGGTGTCCGAACCCTTGGCAGCGATGGCACTGCTGGGCCAGGTTCTTTCTCCGGAAAGACTCGAAAGTGACACGCACTTTCGAGATAACCGTCTCCTTGCTCAAGGCCTGCAACTGCTGGCGTCCGACCAGAGTTACAAGGAAGAGAGGGTACGGTTTTACCGGCTGATCCTGGCCGGCAGCGCGCGCACCCAAGCGTGTAACGCTCCTTAATTTTTCTTTTCGGAAACAGTTTGTTCAAGAATATAAGCGTGTTGATTAAGTTATACTTTTTATATACATACCTCCTCTATAATTTTAACAGTGATAAAATATCGATAAAATTCACATTTTTCAATAGAAAACTGCCGACTTCATAACAAAATATCGATGCATTTTCTTAGAAGGGGTGTTGAAAATATTCACATAAAAATTTCACTCGTTCTAAAAAAAACTGATATTTCCAAACACATTATTTTTCCGCAAGACCTGTCCGGTAGCTAGTGCCATCTATGGTTTCCATGATCTATCTTTTCTTGTTGGCGCGGAAGGATACTTAGGTCAGTTGTGAAGCCACACCCCGCCTTTCCCGCTCCCGCCCGCCATCCCATAAAATAGGTTTTAGACTTACACTCAACAGGGCCAAGGGCTTTAACATACATTTTAAACTAATCACCAGCTAAAAATTAGACAAAACCAACACAAAATATTGATTTAAGGGATGTGTGAATCTTAGACTTGCCTTTGAGACAAATATCAGTTTCGCCTCGACAATTAGGTTGCTTCACCAATAAAAATATTGACAGCTAAAATACTCAATTGATATTCAATCATTCTTAATTGTTATCTTTCTTATTAATTAAAGTCCATATTGAAAATATTAAGACAATTGTGCAGTTTATAAATTATTTTAATGCATAAAGTTATAAATAAGCACTATATGTTTTATCAAGCATAAAATAATGAAGGAAAAAAAATCACAAACTCTGATTCAGCTCCGAGAATATTTGATATACTTGTTTGGACCCTAATGTAAGCCACATCCTAAAAATACAATCACTTTGAAAGAAAAAGATCATTCTTAAATCTTAAAATGAACACACTTTGAATGTAATCAAATACACATCATTTTGAAGAGATACTGTTTAGTTAGCTGATAATTGCCCTGTGATCGAACACTAATTAAAGCGGTACATTATTTTGATGATATAATTGGTATTTATAGCCCCATGATTAAGCGCCAATTGAAGAGTTTCGTTACGGGTCCCACGTTTGGACGTCAATTGAAGTGATACAGTTTAATTAACTGATAATTGCCCTGTGATCGAGCACTAATTAAAGCGGTACGGTATTTTGATGATATAATTGGTATTTATAGCCCTGTAATCGAGCGCCAATTGAAGAGTTTCTTTTTATGATATTATGTAATAAATACAGATTTATGAAGTTGACATTCTTTTAATTCAAGAATCTCTGTTTATTTCAAGAGAAAGTAGATCATGTCGTAGACAAACTATATATGTGACCGATAGCACAATCGTAAGGATCGCGGACAGGAGTTACAGTCCGACTACATCAAGGATTGGGCTCCTAGTGAGGTTCTATTGCCCCATCTTTCATACATATCTATTGCTCATGGAAGCTTCGAGAATCTCGTGTTTATAAAGAATGAAATACTAAAAAAAACATCTGGATGGAAGTAGAATGATCCAGAGCAGGAAACTGACTCAAATTACCTTTTAAAAATGCATATCGATCTTTCGAGAAGAGAAAGTCATTTTTATTTTATTATAAAGACTTTAAATTGTCATTTTGACTTTACTGGTCCTACATCATGCACTCTGACGTAATTTATAGTGGCCTTGTGCATCTTACTACCCGTTCGGGTTAGTCGCACTTACGCTAATCTGTAATGGTAGGGTGATTGAGAGATGAAATGGAGGACCTACAGTTTAACGTGGAATCCGAACCACGGTGGAGGCCTAGCATTCCCCACATTCACAAGATGTCTTGTTGATGTCTTGTCAGAGGTGAAGGAAGGGTTTGGTAATCAGATAAATATGTGCCGGGACCGAGGATTGAACCTCGGCCGCCAGCACAGCAGTCTGACACCTTACCCCTAGAACCACGTAATAGATTGTATTATTTAAATAAATAAAATACGTTTGTAAAATTAGGACGAGATGTTTGTCAATGCTTTCAAATATCCTTTCTGGTCAAATCAGGTACATTACAATTTCCTTTATCTTTCCTAATGTTCATAATATTTACATATATTTTATTTTATTTAAAAAATATATTATAATTATGTCTTAGCATTTGACAGAGATGGCCTTTTTAATCATGATCTACAGTGCTTTATTTATTAACACCGCAACTACATTTTGACCTTAAACGGGAAGTAAGTAGGAAGTTTTAATCTTTTCCTTCAGCCAGATATATATTTGGGTACTCATCATTTGGCCTAAAGTGTAGGCTAAATGACTCTTTGTAAAATTAATTTTCAGGCACATTTATTTAAAGTGTGTTTATGTTGCCTTCAGAAACATTTGTTATGATTTATAGTGATATTACTAAGACGGCGAGGTGCATAATATTTAACTAAAGTGGAATATACTACTGTTTCAAAATACGTTTGTCTTCTCTTAACTTGCATTGCCAAAGTTTTGTATTAATATTGTGCCATTTTCTACCTCAAATAAATGGTTTAGTACCCATACCTATGAGTAAATAGCATATAAATGTGGCCACTCCATTTATATAATTTTGTATGTTTTTAAATTTTGACAATTTTTCAATGCCGTAGCTTTTTAATTAGTTATGTACCGCTCTTCATCATAAAGAAAAAGTTGTGTCCCTACTCATTTTGAGTAATTAACATATAAATGTTGCCTGCCACTTCATGTTGATAACTTTGCATTATTTTGTATTTTGAACTTTTTTTTTCAGTGTCAAAGAATTTTTTTATCTGCCTTTTTGTGTATACTTTTTTATTATTTTTATTAAATAAATTAATCAATTATTCATATTTACTATAACTATAATAACTTACTAGAATATGCCTATGACTTCGCTCCCATTTAAGTTGGGTAGACTAACTTTTTTGATATCGAATCATTTAAACCAGGTTTTCTCAAACTTTATGCACTTGAGCCTTACATTGAAAGTAATTGTTAAACCTTGTCGGTGGTCTAGGGGGTAAGGTGTCAGACTTCTGTGCTGGCGGCCGGGGTTCAATCCTCGGTCCCGGCACAGATTTATCTGATTACAAAACCCTTCCTTCACCTCTGACAAGACATCTTGTGAATGTAGGGAATGCCAGGCCTCCACCGTGGTTCGGATTCCACGTTAAACTGTAGGTCCTCCATTTCATCTCACAATCACCCTACCACTAAACATTAGCGTAAGTGCGTATAACTCTAACGGGTAGTAAGACATAATAATAATAATAATAATGTTAAACCTCACTTTCTTAGAATAAAAATAACTTTTTTTACATTAAATTAAAAAAATTAGTCACTTTTGATTTCTATCATTTCTTATTAGAACGTTGTAGAAGTTGTAAAGTATTATGAATAGTAAGGTTTTGGAAATTATCCATAAAATATCAAATTTGACCTCTTATGACTTAAATACTATGTATGAAAAATGTGTACTTGTCATTTGGAAGAATGAGTTTTTTTCCCATCACATAGATGGTTCATGTCGGCTTCTGTTTTTATAACACTTCCATTCGATTTCTGTAGTTATCATACTTGTTGAGAAATTACTTTCATACGAATAAATGCAAACATCAAAATTAATTTTAATACTTCGTAAGTCAAACAGAATATTCATTTTTTTTTACAGTCAATCAGATCTTTAGCAAGTCAGAAGAAATGAACAATTGGTTCACAGATAAAACGATGCTGTGGCTCACCTGAAATCCCCCCCCCCCCCCCCCCCCCCATGATCCTTACACTTTCTTTTTAACCCTCACCCACCTCGGTAGCGTAGTTGTCTAACGCGCTAGTCGTGTTGAGCT
>CABFVX010005264.1:0-16057 GCA_902151425.1 Timema shepardi | reverse complement strand
TCACAGTTTGACAAACCCTTGTCTAAACTACCTAAAACACCATTTCAGACACGTGTGAGGTAAAGAATCATTCTTATAAGCACCTGAGCAAATCAAACAAATTGTTACTTAATTGTTATTTGGAGTGGTACATTTACCTGCCTGCCAAATTTCAATTTTATACCACATTGCACTGAGATATAATTGTTTCTATTAGTTTTGTATATTTAGAACCCCCCATCCCTTTACTAGAGATGGGTGATAAATCACTAACTGTGATTTTTTTCATCGATACCATTTGATCACCGTTACTCCTAGTGTCTTGATCTCAAAAGTATCAGTGATTGAAATATCAGTAATCAGATGGCAACATTTACTCGAGCTATGGAGCTAGTATTGTTTCTTCTAGACACTCAAGTAAATACTCTCTTTGTGGTCCTTGTTATTCTTTTATTTTCTACCAGCTAATTTAGAATTGACCTTATTGACTGGCATGTTTTATGTGTTATTTCTATTTAAAACATTTGATCTCGTAGAGCTCATTTTTCAAAAACATTATCCGATTGCTAGGCAGAAATGAATTTAATGGTTTAAATGTTGGAAATAAAGTGGTCCTCCAAAATTGCAGTCGGGCACGTACATGGGCGATATATTATATTATATAAATATGCAGAGAAAGGAAACCAAAGGTGTAGCTTTTGTTCATTGTGTCTCTTAAAAGATAAGCAATGAAACAAGTCAACCAATCATGAACAAGCCTGAAACAATTAAAACATAATGCCAGGCCTCCACCGTGGTTCGGATTCCACGTTAAACTGTAGGTTCTTTCATTTCATCTCACAATCACCCTACCATTACACATTAGCGTAAGTGCGTATAACCCGAACGAGTAGTAAGACGCGGTGTTAATAATAGTAATAATAATAATAATTATTATTTTACTCACACTCACACACTTTATCAGGCACTCTCCCTTACATACTCTTTCTCTCTCTCTCACACACACACACACACACACACTTTCACTCCCACTTTTAATAATAATTATTATTATTATTAAAGTGAAAGTGTGTGTGTGTGTGAGAGAGAGAGTATGTAAGGGAGAGTGCCTGATAAAGTGTGTGAGTGTGAGTAAAATTTTGGGGGAAAGACTGAGAGGTATTTTGTGAGAGCGAGAGAAAATATGTGAGCGTGTGAGAGACTTTGAAAGAGAAGTTAGGGAGAAAACTTTAGTTAGAGAAAGTTTGAGTGAAGTAGAGTTAGAGAGAAAGATTGAGACCAAGGGTTTAATAGAAAGAAAGATTGAGAGAGAGTTTGAGACATGGAGAGTGAATTTGATTGAGATAAGAGAGAGAGAGTTTAAGAAAGAATTTGAGATTAATGGAGAGAGTTTGAGAGAAAGGGAAAATGTGAAAGCGTGTGATAGAACATTTGAGAGAGAGAAATGAGTCTGATTAAAGAGAGTTTATGAATGAGTGTGTGTAAGGGGGAAAAGTCTGAGACAAAATGAGAGAAGATGTGTCAGAGAGAATGTGAATAGATAGATGTGGTAGCATGGAAACATAACTGGACTTAGTGTATTTGTAACCCATATTTTGATAGTTAAAATGGCTATTTTTAAACATAACTAATCATCATCATACCATTTATAAATTTTTATTTGCTCATGCACGAAACAAAATATATAAAATATTTTTATTAAATTGACAACTGAACCTTTAAATTTGTGAATTACGATCAATATAATTGATTTAAATGCGAATTAAAGATAGCAATATTCCAATAATAAATAAATGCTTCCCCAGTCCAGGCAATCTCAATCTAGATGTGCTTTCACCAACATCTAAAGTGAAATCGGCATCCGAAGAGAAATATTTTATTTGCAGATTGAAAGATGTAATTACTGTGTTCGGACTAACAAAAGAGATAGTCAGTTATTATTTTTTAGCCAAAAATACTATTTTTCTCGACATACTGGACTCCTGACCGTTAAAATGAGTGCTTGTTTGTCAAAATTTATTCAGTCATTTCCTCATAATTTCTATAACCGGAAACTGGTATATCAAATTAGATATATTAGATAAGTATGCTCCTGAGCCTACAGATTTCCAGAGATTTTTTGTTTGTTTAGTTTAGCTTTCAATATTTTGTTTTCCTTTTGTAGTTATTCAAGATATATTTTAATTGTTTCAGTCTTATTCACAATTGTTTGACTTCCATTCGTTGAGAGACCCCAATTGGTTGACTTTTTTTTGTTGCTTATGTTTTGAGACAATGAATAACAACTTTATTATTATTGCCCTTCTCGATAATTACTACTTACATAAACTAAATGTAGCCAAATATAATATTACCCTTTAAATATTTAGTTTGACACACTCATTTGAACAGTAATATAAATTTAAGATTCTCAATCCACTCCAAATTGGCTTACGATTAGGCCTACTCACAAGAGGGTTATTCTTTTTATATTGAATAGTTAACACTTAATTAAGCGAACATTGACATTTCTCTTCCAGATCTACTGTCCGCATTAACAAAACAAGATCAATTGTTTTAATAAGATTATAAAATTCACATGTGAAATCTTGCAACTAAGTAAACTATTTAAACAAATCGGTCAATTCAATTCCATATAGAAGGGGACTTTTCCCTAAAGCAAAGGTATTAGGGGTACTTTCCCATAAAGTAAAAATATCGGGGTGACACGTCCTCCAAATATTTTTACCCAACATGATATCACTTACTATTTGTTTCGTCACTCTAATATCATGCCTAGATTAAGGAGTTATATTTTCCCCTCGAATAACATTTTCGGAGACACCACAAATATGAGATGGTACGGAAGGCGATTTAAAATTAGTTTTCTTAGGCAAGTTCAGCAGTTAGGCCTGAATGTCTTGTTAATAACCATCAGGGAAAATACGTTCTGATTAAATAAAATGTGAATCAGGACTCCATTTTCCATCCCGTTCAGTAGTGAATACAACTTCGTCTGACAACAGAATCTTTAGGAAAGTCATGGGGTATAACACCATATCCCTTAGTTAGATGACTTTTATTGCACACGGCAACAATATATTTTTCCGGCTTTTTTTTTTAGTGGTACGATACTTTTTGTAACACTTCACGCATAACTAATTGGAAAGCTTACAAAAAAAACCGCAAACATTTACTATTCACAATGACTTCGGTCAAATAAGAAGCTAATAACAAGTTCAACACCGCACAGCCACAAGCTCGGCTAGGTCACGAATCTACGTCACCGCACAGTCACAAGCTTGGCTAGGCCATGAAGCTACGTCACCGCACAGCCACAAGCTCGGCTAGGTCACGAAGCTACGTCACCGCACAGTCACAAGCTCGGCTAGGTCACGAAGCTACGTCACCGCACAGCCACAAGCTCGGCTAGGTCACGAAGCTACGTCATTGCAGCGTTGCAAGCTAGGGTAGAGCTGAATGCTGGCCGGTATAGGGAACGAGCCTACCTTGTACTCTGGTGACCTTGGGTATAAGGACCCATCAAGATAATCACATGAATCTTAAAATTTGAAATTTCTCTGTGTAAGTTGGAGAAATGGCAGAAGGGAGGGGAGTGGGAAGCTCAACATTTCCAAGATTAATACATTCAATTACTTCTTTGTGTGGTAAAGAACTTAGATTCGTTAAACCAGCATGAGAACCGATACAAATAAACATTTAAATAATAATAATTTAAAATGTCATTCAGAAAAATAGTAGTGAGCGACTTTATAGAAAAAACCTTTTGAGATGAAGTATAAAATTAAAAAAATATTCACATAGGTAGAGATATATCAAACCCCAGATAGCCAAAATATTATTAGGCTCTAAATTTATCAAAGTGAATTGGGAAAAGGGGGTTAGGGTATGGGGAGGTTCTAAATCTACAAAACTAATAGAAAAAATCAAATCTCAGTGTAACATGGTATAAAATTAAAATTTGGCTGGCCATTAAATGCACCACTTCAAATAACAATTAAGTCTGAACATTTTAAAATTGAACTCCAGGAAATTTGGGGCAGGGGGTGGGGGTGTCTATCAAAAATCTTCTAGGTGTAGTAAAAAATTAACATTTGGCTGGTAGGTAGAAGTACAACTATATATAACAAAATAAGTCTTAAAACGGGAGTTAGTGAAGTGATTATTGGGGGAGGGGAAATATTTCCTAAACAAATAGGAAAAAACTACTTTCACAACAATTTGTAATTTGTTTCATATGCCAAGGCGCTTACTAGATTGCTTATTTCAATTATTTAATTCTTTTTATAAAATAGTAAATCCAAACTATTACTTTTGGTGTTCATTGCCACAATGCATTCACGTAAAAGAACTACTATTACTAACGTGCTTGCAGTTGTGCCCTAAATACAAGTTGTTGTTTTTTTAGTTAAGTTATGGTTTGGCATGTAAATTAGTTTTATTTATTAGATATTAAATTTAAACTATTTATTTTGGTGTTTTTTATAACAATGTCTTCAAGTAAGCGAGCAAATATTTATGCAAAGACTACAAACATTTAAAAGTATATTTAGATTCCTTCTTATAGGTGGTAGTAGTATAAGTCATTCACGAGCTAAGTTTACCTGGATGACAGCTTGAAATGTTACTAGAAGTAATCCCTAATATATCACTACGCCAACAGCTGACATCTATCACTTTGGATGACTGTAATGAAAATAGATGGTAATATATTAATGTGATAGTTAACCACAGTAATTTAGGCCAATATTATTTATATATTTATTTGAGGTCGGACACAAAGTTTATTTATAGTTTTATTCCACTTAAAAAAATATTCACACCACTTTCACAAAAACTTCTAACGAACATAGCTTCAAAATGGCGACTGACGAATTTAAACCATATGATTGAACATAACGGTAAACAAGTTTTTTACAATGATGCGGACACACAGTTGATGAAAATACTTTATTCAGTTAAATATTTCAAGATACGATAAAATAATCATAAAATCGTGTATTTTATGTAAAAAAAATGACAAAAATTTTCTCTTTTCCAAGTAAATACGATGCCTGTATTAAAAGGTATTGATGTGTGCACTATATTACACAAAATCAATAACTTTCCAAAACAAAAAATAAGTACTTTTAATTATGTTTAAAATATTGTTTCGAGTTGGACAAAAAGAAATTATTTAAAACAAATGAAATAGTATGAGAAAACTTAAGTTTATGTTATTTTAAATGTAATATATAACAGGTAATTAAAGATCTTTACATTTATAACAAAACTGTGATCTTTTACAAGTGTTGGCAACCCAAAAACTAAAAATATGATTTTCGAACTTTCATCCGGGTAAAAACCTATCGTGGACAGACTTTAGTTAATATGTGGCTTCATAAACATACAAAAAAATAATTCTCGCCTCATACATGTCTGAAATTTTTTTTTTTGTAATTTACATCAAACTGTGAGGCGCGAGGAGAATTCAGGTGAGGCGTAGCATCGTTTTATTTGTGGACCAAATGTTCACGTCCTCTGACTTGCTAAAGATCTTATCGACTGTAAAAAATGAATATTGTGTTTGACTTAAGAAGCAATAAAATTAATTTTGATGTTTGCATCTACATGCTTATCTGTATGAACATAATTTCTCAACAAATATGATAATTTGAATTACAGAAATCGACAAAGTTGAAAAAGGCCTTTCTTTGTGTGTTATAAAAACAGAAGCTGACATGAACCATCGCCTTCATGAATAGTAATTAGTATTTATGTCATAAAATATTAAAACAAACTTGATAGATTGATATTTTCCAAAACTTTACAACTTCTACAACGTTCTTATCAGAAAATATAGAAATCATTTAAATAATAAGTGTTTCATTATTAAATCTTAACTTAAAAAAGTTATTTTTATTCTAAGAAAATGAGGCTTAACAATTACTTGTAATGTTCATGTAAGGAGTTTGAGAAAACCTGGTTTAGATGATTCGATAGAAAAAAAAGTTAGTCCACCCAACTTAAATGTGAGCAAATCTGTGGGCAAACTCTAGTAAGTTTATATAATTATAGAAAAAATGAATGGTTGATTAATTCATCTAATAAAATTACTAAACAGTACACGCAGAAAGGCAGATGAAAAAATACTTTGGCACTGAAAAAGAGTTCAAAATACAAAATTATCAACATGGAGTGGCCACATTTATACGCTAATTACTCAAACAGTGTATGGGTACAAAAACTGTACACAAACTAATACAAATCTTTGGCATTGCAAAAAGTGGTACTACAGGTTAATAGACGTGCTGCTATTCCTTGGGAAGTAGTGAATTGAGAAAAGACTCATATATTTTGAAACAGTAGTATATTCTACTTTAGCTAAATATTACACACCTCACCATCTAGTAATATCACTATAAATCATAACAATTGTTTCCGAAGGCAACATAAACACACTTTAAATAAATAACCTAGCAATTAATTTTACAAAGTCATTTGGCCTACACTTTTAAGTCAAATGATGGGTACCCGATTTTAAACCATCCCTTATTACTTTGTTCCTTATCCTGTTTCTTCTTGTTACATTCTCAATGCCTCTTAGGAACCTCATCTCTGCTGCATGCAAAATCTCTTTGCCCATGTCCAGGTTTCAGATCCCTATGTCAATATTAGATGATAGATAATATGCCTTGTATAGCAATTTTTCATTTCATCGCCAGATTTTATCCTTAACTACATGATAGAATTGTCCAATTTCTTCCTGGGTCTTACCGTTTGCAGTAATATTATATCTATATATTTTATTATATTATAATATATATATTCTTAATATAACTGAGTGTTTAAGGAGTTTATGTTAGTAAAAGTATAATTGGGAACAAACAATTTGCACTCACATTAAATCATTGCACTACAGGCTCTCTTTTAAAGTAGCAATGCAGGTCCATCGCCTCCAAACTTTCATCTAGTAACCTTCTAGTCACTTAGGACCTTTATTCACAAAACAAAGCTTAATTGGTGAGGTTGTATTTCCCACTGGTCTCTCACTTTAATAGTCCACTGGTTTATATATTTTTCTATAAAAAAAGGGGGGGGGGTGTTAATTTTGATTTGTGTTATGAAATGTTAAAAGTATCGGGTAAATTGTGTTTCAACTAAATTAGGTATATAGTATGGTATGGAACATTTTTAAACTAAATGAATGTTACCTACAAAAATATAAATCTTTACTTTCATAAGTTTATATTAATTAAGGATATTTCAGACACATGAAACACATAAATGTACAGGAGATACTCTTATACTTAAAAATATATATATATGTATATTCTAATCTTACAGTATTTGAGATTTAGAATAGAAAAAATCTCAAATTTGAATAACTAAAGTCCCTCAACAAAACTAGATTTTATTTTATTTTGTTTGCTCTTAAAAAATGTCAGTTTTAGTATAAATTAAATTTTCACGTGAATAAACACGTTTTGACACAAGTTTTTATTTCTTTTAATAAAGATATTATTATTCAAAAATGATCGCTATCACACTAACCCAACCTCTTATGCTCCTATTTTGTATTGTTATAACATAATTTAAAGCTTGATTGTTTGATTTGCAGCTAATCGATGGTGAAGCCTTCCTCATGATGGCCCAGAATGACTTAGTGCAGCTCATCGGCCTCAAACTAGGTCCTGCGATCAAATTGTACAATAGTATCGTGTTGCTCCGTTATAAATGGAGTAAGAAATGAATTAAGACTGTTTCATTCACTTTAGTTTATCCACCATCATTCATTCTTTTTTTCTTTTTGTAAATTCGATCAAGGTTAAAATGTTAGATTTATACTTGGATCTGCCAAGAATAATAATTGTGATGAGTTCATTCCTCGAATAAACAAAATACACTGTTATGTCAAACAGTAAAATTTTAATTCAGGAATGTTAACTGGTATTCAAATTGTTAAAACTTTATATCCAATCACAGTGAACATTTATTTTGTCTGTCAAATATTTTATACAATCAATGTAAATATTAGTTAAACTACTAACAAATTATATTCATTTATCTGATAAATTATATTTTTGGAAAGTTTGTCATGATTCAAATCACAAAAGCATAATTAAACTAATAATACTATTGTACTCCATCAATATTATCGATCCATAAATAAATTAGAAAATATTTCTTTGCTTTATTAGATTTATACAAACACTCGATCACTGTTGAATTAATTTAAATATATTTATTATATTACTTGTACAATTATATTAATTGAATAAATTTCTAAATTATTGTATATTAATTTTATCCTGTGTGACCATTGTCATGGAATGCTGTATCAGTGGTTACAAGAGATGCTATTAATACTGTAAACAGTTTATATGGTCAGGTTAGAAGAATGGAGAGAGGAAAGAAAACCACAGGGAGACTAAGAAAGTCATGGGAACAGTGTGAGGGAGATGAGAATAAATATGGAAGGAAAGAGGAAGATGGCGGAATTTTACTTGACTCGGCCATAGGTGAGAAACAGTATGTGAGAACAAAAAAAAGTTAAAGCAAGTGTGACCTTGGTATTTCTATAATGCCTACTCTGTGTTGGTGACCTGGCGGTCTAGGGGTAAGGTGTCAGACTTCTGTGCTGGCGGCCGGGGTTCAATCCTCGGTCCCGGCACAGATTTTATCACCCTACCATTACACATTAGCGTAAGTGCGTATAACCCGAACGGGTAGTAAGACGCGGTGCTAATAATAATAATAATACTCTGTGTTTGAAGGCGCATTCAATTTACAAATTTATATTTGAAATTAAATTTTGTTAATGCTGTATACTTGGGGGAAAAAACATCATACCACCCTCTCTACAGAATTATGGGTATGGGTAGGCAGCCATACTAAATGTTGAGCTTATTTTATCTGGATTTAAAAGCCGTGGAGGACAGGATTCAAATCCCCAAAGATGTACTGAGGGTTATTTTTCCTACATTTTTCTTAATCTCTTTTCCACACAAATAGGAGTACATTTCATCTAAATTCATTATTGGTCTTCAGGATCTAATTATTTTATTCAGAGTAGAGCATCAGTATGTTGAGCTTGAATTAATTTAATATCACGGGGCAGGCAAAACACTTCCTATGTCACCAGGAAGAAAGAAATATTCATCTGCTTATTGGAGTCTATAATTTGAGTATGTCCATGCTTTGGTTGTAACTCGAGCATATAACGACCCAAATTATGATATTGTATTTAGTGTTTTAGGTGAGTATTACATATATAAGAATTTAAAAAATTGAATAAACTATTACAACCTTGGCTGGTTTCAAACAGCTATCTTAGAGGGGGGACACAAATTAAAATATATTAATCATGCATTGTGTACATAATTTATTTTAAAATTAACAGTGTCCAGCCGGATCTGTTTGGAACATAAGCCTCTCCGACATATCTTTTCTTCCCACTCCCTTCACCCCCCTCTCCCTTGGCCTCCTGCTTCCCACTTCAATATCTAACAACTTCTTTAGTATCTTCTCATGGCTATACACAATTGGTATTTAAATTCTGTCAGAATTGCATGGCAGTTGTGATGAGCCATTCTCCTCGATAAAACACTTGAGATAATTTGGATTAGTTTAATTATGTGGTATACCGAGACCAGAAAGAATCCTTAAAAAAAAAGTAATGATTTGCTGATAAAATGTATTCACTATGGTTTTTTCTTGTTTTTTTAGCTTCACTTCTTACTACTTGTTCGGGTTAAATATAAATAGCTTAAACCTGTAGTGAGAGGCTGTGCCTACTCTACTTACACCCGCCTCTGTGGCGTAGTTGGCTAACGCGCTTGTCGTGTTGAAGCTCGACTGCTGAGGACGGGGAGATCAAGGTTCGAATCTCGGTCGGGTGAACTGGGGGTGGTTTTTCCTAAATGGTTTTCCACTCTCCCTCCACGCAAACGCGGGTTCACTTCCTCTAATTCAACCTTCCCCATTCCTAATCCATTAGAGTAATTAGTACTTAAAGCGTATAACCCGAACGGGTAGTAAGACGCGGTGCTAAATATTAATTACTCTACTTACATTATTATTGTGTATATTATTTACCGTAAAGGTTTGTCGAACAATGGTGACATTGCTTGAAACATACAATTTCATCACTCGTTGCTATTCCTCCACATGTGTTTGCTTTTTTTCCCCTCTAGAAACAAAATTTAAAATAATTGTTAACGGCAAACATTTTTATAAAATGACAACCAGACATTCATAGTATGCCTAGGTCAGGCCCGCTAAGCTAATAAAGATTATCTCACATCTATAATCATTCTTTAAATCCAAGACAGACTGATGTTAACTCAATGCTAGTGTTACTGTTAATTCACATGTTTACTGAAAAACCAGAGCGGAAACATAATCAATTGATGAGCTCTAAGGAAATCACAAAATTTCAGCATTAACAGTGTTGTCTGCTTGGTACAACTTGAAATAAATTTTGCTCTTTTTTTTCTTCGTGACATCAGCTTGGGAAACCCAATAAAATTTAAAAACCTAATAAATCAATGTGCATGAGCCTACAGAGAAGGATATTAGCATACAGCTGTTTCTACTGTTGCGAAATGATTTGAAATAACTTGTTAAATGGAAAGTATATGTGTCGCTTTGTTTTGATTTAATTTGTTTTACAACACAATAAAATCATTTTAAAACATCCATTGTGATCTTAATCTTAAAGATCTGTCAATCCTCTAGAAAATAAAATATGTTTGAAATCAATTATTATTATTATTAGCACCACGTCTTACTACCCGTTTGGCTAATGTGTAATGGTAGGGTGATTGTGAGATGAAATAGAGGACCTACAGTTTAACGTGGAATCCGAACCACGGTGGCGGCCTGGCATTCCTCCACATTCTCAAGATGTCTTGTCAGAGGTGAAGGAAGGGTTTGGTAATCAGATAAATCTGTGCCGGGATCGAGGATTGAACCCCGGACACCAGCACAGAAGTTTGACACCTTACCCCTAGACCACCTGATCTCCTGGTAATCAATTGTTTCAAACCATTTTGGATAAACAAAAGGTGACCTGGCGGTCTAGGGGTAAGGTGTCAGACTTCTATGCTGGCGGCCGGGGTTCGATCCTCGGTCCCGGCACAGATTTATCTGATTTCCAAACCCTTCCTTCACCTCTGACAAGACATCTTGTGAATGTGGGGAATGCCAGGCCTCCACCGTGGTTCGGATTCCACGTTAAACTGTAGGTCCTTCATTTCATCTCACAATCACCCTACCATTACACATTAGCGTAAGTGCGTATAACCCCGAACGGGTAGTAAGACGCGGTGCTAATAATAATATAAGCAATGAGTTACCTTAAATCATTTCATTTTCAGGAACATTCATAATTCATTATTTAAGGCTGAGTCTATGTAAAGCATTGAGCCAAACTTATTACTAGTTGAATGCTTCTACCCAGAGTGCCACACAATATTTGAGACGCCCAACAGCCAATTTAGAAGCATCTTCTTTACCTTTTTTGAAAGCCCTTTTACAGTGCTCTGTACACTTCCAAGAATGTTTCACCTCTTAACAGCTCATGCATCAGTTTAAGCACTGTGAACCCGCCTCGGTGGCGTAGTTGGCTAACGCGCTTGTCGTGTAGAGCTCAACTGCTGAGGACGGGGAGATCGAGGTTTGAATCTCGGTCGGGTGAACTGGGGTGGTTTTTTTCCTAAATGGTTTTCCACTCCCCCTCCACGCAAATGCGGATTCACTTCCTCTAATTCAACCTTCCCAATTCCTAATCCATTAGAGTAATTAGTATGTAAAGCGTATAACCCAACCGGGTAGTAAGACGAGGTGCTAAATATTATTATTGTTATTATTATTTAAGCACTGTGGACAAGTCGGGCAAAAAACGGGAATAATAATCAATAAATCCTAAAAATTATCTTAACTGGGAAATGTCCATCAGCGCAAGAGCCTCCCTAACTGCTTTGAGTTTACTTTCTGTGAGATGCCCCCCTTCTACATTTACTTTTAACACCAAAAACTCAATCTTCTTCTTAAAAAAACACACATTTATACATTCATCTAGAGCTGATCCAAAAATAACCAAATCATCTAGATATGAGATAGTCTTAGGTAATCCTAACAGAACTTAAACCATGACAGACTAAAAATTAGCTGATGCCAAAGTCCTCCAAAATTTAAACTCGTATATTGGAACAGTCCCACACGGGTATTGGTAGTCGGTAGTGGCCTAGATTCCGGACTAAATTCTGATTGTTGGGTGATCTGTGACACTATTGGGGTTAATGGTAATATTATGATCCCCACACGACCTAATTTCCTTACTACCGCCCTTTTCAACCACTACCACTGGTGTGGCCCACCTGCTATGCCTCACTTAAACCAAGATGTTTTCTTGTTGTAGTCTAAGACATCTCTGCTCCCACCAACTACCTTTAAGCGTAAGGAACTGGTCTTGCCTTACAACATTTAGCGGTCGCACCTTGGTTCAAAGCAATCGATGCTTGAAAACCTTTAATTATGCCATCCATCTTGTGATTAAAAACTATTTGGAATGTCCTCCTTAAATTCATTCACCTACTTTGAAATAGCTTGTTTTTATTTTAGTTCTAGGAGTATTTGACCTATCATTCCCTTTCAATTTAATTTGATGCAGGTTAGCCAATCTCGACCTAATAATTTATTTAGTTCCAGGCCTATTTGACCTATCATTCCCTTTCAACTTAGTTTGATGCAGGTTAGCCAATCTCGACCTAATAATGATGCACTGTTGTTGTTGTTACCTTTTACAATTAATATAGACAAATTTTTATGCACTGCCCCTTTGTACTCTCCTGACACTATTACCTTAACCAATACAGGTAAGGCCTCCCCTGAGTATGTGGAAAGATTAACCTTACATGGTGAGCAATTCCCATTTGGGAAATTATCTTGAAACGTTTTTTCTAGACATGAAGGTCACTGCTGAACCCAGATTGACCTCAAACTGGATTAATATCCCCTCTATTTTAATTCCCACCGTGAAGTTGGATTTAATTTATTTCACCCCCTTAACCTCAAAAGGACGGTTTTGAACACTGTGATAAAAAATACCAAAGTCCTGGTATGGTTTCTCCTCACCCGACACATCCTTATCCGTAATCTGATTCACTTTCTTTGAGCATATCTTCTTTAAATGCCCCGCCTCGGTGGCGTAGGTTGCTAACGCGCTTGTCGTGTTGAGCTCGACTGCTGAGGACGGGGATATCGAGGTTCGAATCTCGGTCGAGTGAACTGGGGGTGGTTTTTCCTAAATGGTTTTCCACTCTCCATCCACGCAAATGCGGGTTCACTTACTCTAATTCAACCTACCCAATTCCTAATCCATTAGAGTAATTAGTACTTAAAGCGTATAACCCGAACGGGTAGTAAGACGCGGTGCTAAATATTATTATTCTTTAAATGCCCCTTTTTATGACACACATTACACCTATATGCCTTAAATTTGCATTCCGACACTGCGAGATTTTTATAACCACACACGAAACATTCCCTCTTGAAAAATCTTATCTTTTCCCTTCCATTTTGAAATATTCTTGGAGATTTGTTGCATCGGTCCCAACATCATAAATTTCTTTTGCGCCGCCTCCAGGTAAACGGCCATCGCCGCTGCCTGCTCATAGGTTAGTGTAATGTCACTGATTAGTCTCTCTCTTATAGTATTATTATTAATCCCACAAATTAAAATATCATATAATTGGTCATTCAAATTCGCCCCAAAGTTGCAGTTACTGGTCATTTCCCTCAGTTTTGCAATATATTTCGAAACAGATTCATCAGGAGCTTGTCTATAGAATTTAAAACGTTCTGACCTGAAGGAGGGCTTCAGAAAAAGATGATTTCCCACCAAATCCACAAATGTTAGTTCTGATGGTTATCGTAATAGGCCAAATATTTGTGGCCAATTACCATGATTAACATACAAACTTTGTTTTCTTCCACAATTTTATTGCACATTATATAGTTTTCAAATTTTTCTACTCGTATATTTGCCGACCACGATTCTTCCTCCGCCCGGAATTCCTCCTTTGAACCGACGCCAATTGCTTGTGCCGCCATTTCACCCAAGTTTTCCTCTTATTGTCATGTCTAATGGTTCAGATCCTCGCCGCCAATGTAGTGTCCAAAATAGATTGGCACAGGCTACTCGGTTTGGAACTACTGGTTCTCTAGTTATTTAACGGTAATACTTTACCAATACTTGGATCTACCCACCATCACAACACATTTACTTCTATTTCTTAAAAAATATCTGGCAAAGATCCCCCTAAAATTATTTTACGGGCATCCAAGTTTCAAAAGAATTCTGAGGGAGGTTTAAATAGATTCTAGGTAATCTAATTTATGAAAAATGATGGTTTAGCACTATTAGAATAGATTTTAGAGGTATCCATTTTCAAAAATTTGCAGAAGGAGCACTTACCCCAAATAGCCTTTTGGATTATCCAAATTAAAAAAAAAAACTCGGAGAAGTCTACACTAAATATTTTGAAAAAAAAATAAAAAATCGTATAATTTAAAAAAAAATTCGCCACTTGAGGAGCACCAGCTTCTACGCATCTTCTTTTAAAATATTTACTGGGGGGAAAGAGGAGAGACAGAAAAGTTCCTAAAAAAACCCTTTTTTATACACTTCACACAAATAAGGTTCTGCCGCCACTTTTTAAAATAATTTTCTTACTCTCGGTATTCCTAATATCATGCCAAAAGCATACAATTTGACCCCCCCCGCTCACCACGCCAAAGAATAATAACCAAACTCTTCCTACGCTCATGAAAAATAGTGTAAAGTAATTGGGTGTTACATGGAAAAGTCAAAGAGACAGATAAATTATATAAAGTCACTGGAATTTTGGATTACTTTTGAAATAATTTATGAAATACAAAGTAGAGCGCATTACCAAGTGTAAACTATAAGTTTTATTGCCCCAAAGTGTGATTTCTTGAGCTTTTTGTGCCAAGCTTTTACAATTATCATATTCGGCTATTTGTTTCATTTTACAATTATGTCTGTTGTTCTGTTTGTCTCCCTGGCCTCAGATTCAAAACGGTTGAATGGATTTTGTCCAAACTTGATATTTATATTTATATGGATATTCTACAAGATTTTTTTTTTTGTATTTTGAACCTAGCTCTTAAATTAAGGATAGTCTATCAATGAGATTGTTTTTAATTCCCAAGTTTTCGAACGAATCTAAAGATTTTACTTAAAATGTATATGTAGGTATTGTTTGCCTAAATAACACTGTATGCTAGGTGTAAGTATTGTTTTACCTCCTAAATAACACTTTATGCTAGGTGTAAGTATTGTTTGACCTCCTAAGTAACACTATGTTAGATGTAAGTATTGTTTGACTTCCTAAATAATACAGTTTGCTACTTGTAAGTATTGTTTTACCTCCTAAATAACACTTTATGCTGGGTGTAAGTATTGTTTGACCTACTAAATAACACTATATACTAGGTGTAGGTATTGTTTGACCTACGAAATAACACTGTTTTCTAGGTTTAAGTATAGTTTGACCTCCTAAATAACACTATGCTAAGTGTAAGTATAGTTTGACCTCCTAAATAACACTATACTAGGTGTAGGTATTGTTTGCCTAAATAACACTGTTTTCTAGGTGTAAGTATTGTTTGATCTCATAAATAACACTATGCTAGGTGTAAGTATTGTTTGACCTCCTAAATAACACTATGCTAGGTGTAAGTATTGTTTAACCTCCTAAATAACACTATGCTAGGTGTAAGTATTGTTTGATCTCCTAAATAACACTATACTAGGTGTAGGTATTGTTTGCCTATATAACAATGTATGCTAGGTGTAAGTATTGTTTGACCTCCTAAATAACACTTTATGCTGGGTGTAAGTATTCTTTGACCTCCTAAATAACACTTTATGCTGGGTGTAAGTATTGTTTGACCTCCTAAATAACACTATATACTAGGTGTAAGTATTGTTTGACCTTCTAAATAACACTATACTGGGTGTAAGTATTGTTTGACTTCCTAAATAATGCAGTTTGCTAGGTGTAAGTAT
>CABFVX010005263.1:29554-53038 GCA_902151425.1 Timema shepardi | reverse complement strand
ACAAAGTTTCAGATTAAAATATTAATTTATCTATTTTTTATGAATTTTTCCCCTTAGCGTCCCGGTATTACCCCTACCTCCCCTATTAATAATAGGACATAAGAAACATATAAGCTTGAAATGCAAGTCAATGTTGTTCAGGTGTAAATAGTAGAGTAAGTGTTTATACTCGTCAGTGGAAAGGGGAAATATTTTCAGCAGGTAAACAGGATAACATACAGAATTAACTAATCGTTTTCTTCCCTCTCTTTCTATTTCTAAAAATTGGCATCCAAACCCGCTTTGGTGGCGTCGTGGTCTAACATGATATTCTCGCAGTATACTAGGCTGCTAATGACGAGGAGAAAGAGGTTTGAATCTCGGTTGGGTGTAGTGAGGTGGGTTTTTCCAAAAAATGTTTTCCGCTCTCCCTCCGTGTAAATATTTGTACACTTCCTAAAATATATAACTTTCCTAATCCATAAAACTATTAGTGTAATCAGTACCCAAAATAGTAGTAAGACGTGGTGTTAAAAAAAAGGCGTTTAAGTGTAATAGTGTTTAAAGTACTTATGCCTGTCAAGCTAAGATGCAACCCGCTTCGCAAAAGAGCTTCAAAATCAATAAGTAAGCATCGTCGTTAGCCTTCAAAACTGCCAATGAATGGTGATGATGTATCCGTCCAGGAAGATGGTGCCCCTTACACCCTTGGTGTTGTAAGCGTACTAAGATATGTTTTTTAAAGTTATAATGTTCTCAAATCCCGATACCTGGTAAGCAAGCGCAAGTTTACCGAGGAGTGAGAGCAGGGAATATCTCCAATAGCGTTTTGGAAACACAGACGCACCGTAGCGTGATCGACGAACAGCGGCCCCAGAAGAACCACAAAGGGCCCCGCCGAGAATAGGATTCTGCACACATCTCACGCTTTATCTCACGTCTTTTAACGTGAGTTTTAAGAGACTGGAGACTCACACATCAAGTTACAATCTGTCTCAAACTTCGGAACAATGGGGACAGCCACAACTTGCAGTAGCTTGGCTTGAGGGCTCATTGTTGACGTGATGATCCAGTACTCTGATTACAATTACTTTACTCGACTTTACAAACTTTCTGATCTAGGTACACTTAGTTACATCCAAAACTAGTTTTATTTTACAAAGTGTTTGGTCTAGGTAACTTAAAATATATTAAATAGTAGGATATTGGTAGGAAAAAGGACCTTTCAGAGAGTAATTCCTACCGTGAATGGAGTATAGTTAGTATACGTTAAAATCTAGTCATACTTAACAAATTGTTTGGTTAAGGAACACTTAGTTGCACCAACACCATCTATTCAAATGTTATATAGTAACAGTAGGTCCTTCATTTCATCTCACAATCACCCTACCATTACACATTAGCGTAAGTGCGTATAACCCGAACGGGTAGTAAGACGCGGTGCTAATAATAATAATAATAATAATAATATATAGTAACAACACCAGCTATTCACTTATTCCAGGGTAATGACACCTGAGCTCCTCAAATGTTTCATTGTAACATTAACATCAGCTATTCAATAATTCTTCGAGTGTAACATTAACACCAGCTCCTCAGTTGTTACAGGGTGATAACACTATATATTAGGTTTTTCCAGGGTAATAAAACTAGATATTCAGTTGCTCTCGGGTAATAGCACCAGCTATTCAATTGTTGCATGGTGATGGCACCGGTTTTTCAATTGTTTCAGGGAAATAACATCAGCCATTCAATTGTTTCAGTGTAACGATAATGTTTTGTTTAACACTGTGATTCAAACTCCAACGTCCCCGTTATCTGCATCTCAGATCAGACGATCTTGACGTTTAGTCCACGTGCCAACCGATGTAGGCAAGACCGTAGAAAGCTAATTTTTAGGGGTTCAGTTAACAAACTCTGGGGAGGGGGGCGGTCCCCCCTGACCTGGTCCTTTCTTTCAAACTTTTCATATCTAACAAATAATGTTTTGAGTAAGCAGGTATGTTGTTGTTATTATGGGTGGGGGAAGGGTAATAACTTATATACATAAGTAACAAACTCCATCTCTAACCTTTATTTTGTTATTATTATTATTATTATTATTGGCACCGCGTCTTACTACCCGTTCGGGTTATACGCACTTACGCTAATGTGTAATGGTAGGNTCAAAATAAATCAAATATTACTTCAGTAGAAACATTACTATTAGTAGCACTGCGTCTTACTAACCGTTAGGGTTATTCGCACTTATGCTAATGTGTAATGGTAGGGTGATTGTGAGATGAAATGGAGGACCTACAGTTTAACGTGGAATCCGAACCACGGTGGAGGCCTGGCATTCCACACATTCACAAGATGTCTTGTCAGAGGTGAAGGAAGGGTTTGGTAATCGGATAAATCTGTGCCGGGACCGAGGATTGAACCCCGGCCGCCAGGACAAAAGTCTGACACCTTACCCCTAGACCACCAGGTCACCCTTTTATTTTGTTATTTAAGCCGCTCTTTTCTTAGGGTGCTTACTCAAGTAGGATCTTACAGGTGATATTTTCTCGGCTCGGCTCATTCCAATAAACGTCCTTTGTTTTTCAATCCCATATGAATGTATGAGAAAAGAAGTGCAGCATTTGAAATGTTGAGAGAGCTAATTTTACAATCGGAAGTTTTCAAGGTGTATCTTGAAGGTGAATATTAAAATATTCGTTAACTTAGTTGATGACATATACAATTAAAACTTTACTAAGAGTAAAAAATTAAACCTTAGGTTTTAATATGTATTTGTTGACCCCCCCTTTAAGGGGGGTATCCAACAAATTCCAAGAGCTCTAGTTAATTCCACGGGGGTTCAGCCCCCACCTTTCTACACCCACCGTTATATGTGTATATCCAGTGTAGAAATAGATATGGTAGCTCACAGGATATAACTTATCTTTATTGGAGGTCCCTCCATGTTATTTGCTAGACTATATATATATATATATGTTGTCTCGGTTAATAACATACAATCTGTTGTTCCAGAAGTATGAATTATCAGCTAGACTGGATGGTCATAAGGAACCAATTATATGACATGTCTGTTCCAGATGTTTGACCACCAGAAACAAACTGTTTATTGAAACATCTCTTAGTTTGCTGTTTCAACAATGCCACGTACTTTCTAATTTAAATGCATCAATGGAGAAATGGGGCAATCGTTTCTCCAGCTAGTTTTTAATTTTCATTGCTTTGTCATATTTCACTGCGTTTGACACACACACAAACATATATATATAAAAGTTATATATAAATATGTTTGAATATGATTTGAACAAGGTGGATTGAAACATATTGGACTACGACAGTTCCTAGTTATGGAGGAAATAACTAATTAATTGCATATTTGAGAATTTAGTTTATAACAGAGGGAGTCACCTCAATAAGTCAAACACAAGATTTCTTAAAATAATTCTAATGTAGTATTACATTTAGTTAAAATATTTATTTTAATTTTTAATCTTTACTTTAGAACCCAAGGCTGGTAAAGGTTTAATCTAAAGGCTAGATATGAGGAAGGCTGTTTTATAGAAAGTGTACCCACATTAGCACGGAGAGAGTACTGGAAACACACTGATTAACCTAACATATATAACTTTTTTTAGCACCACGTTTTACTACCCGTTTGGGCTATACGCCTATGTACTAATTACACTAATGGTTTAGGCATTATGAAGGTTTAATTGAGAGTAAATGTACCCACATTTGTGTGAAATTCTAGTTGAAAACCATTTAGGGAAAAAAAACCTCAGTGCACCCGACTGGGATTGAACCCGGTCCCCCCGTCTCCAGCAGTCTACTCTAACATGAAAGTAGCGCGTTAGACTACGCGGTCACAGAAGCGGGTAGCACATAATAATATAACTCCCCTCTCACATGTATCCCCCATTAGTGCGGAAAGAGAACTATAAATAATGTATATAGACCCCTTACACAATTCACCCGTCCTGTATTTGATGCATTGACCTCCCTCCATCAGAAATACAGCCTACTGCAAGCCTGACACCCCAAACCATGTGGGCATATGCAACAGTATAGGAAGTTAAGATTATTTGTGTTAAGCTTACCAGTATATAAAGAGAATGTCCAAGGCGCTAATCATCCATCCATATTAAAACCTTATACGAAAAATCGATCAACCAAAGATGAACTAAGATGGAGAACAAGTGAAGCATGACAACTGAGATTATGAGTCTAGACATTTGTGGAAGAGTTCATTAGTTGATTAGTCTAACGTTATGTTTACTAGTAATTATCAGGGCCTAGATTTTGATCACATAAAAATTATCAAATATTACTTCAATTTTTACTTTCTCTCGACACCTCAAAGAGAAAGTATTGTGATCGTCAAAAACTTTGAACTCGAGATTATGATAAATGTCGACGTTTTATGACGCCCTGAAATAAAATAAAAGTTGTTTTCGCAATACCGTCTGCCTGTTTATCTGTTTGTACCTTGAGTTAGAGCTGAAACTATTTTGCAGATTGGACTATAACTTAGTATCTTGAGTGTTCATAAGATCCCCCCAAGGGGTTTTTGAAATTAGATGTCCAGCCCTAAATTTAAGGGTAGTTTACTGATGGGTAAAGAGGAAAAATCAATTTTCTCGAAATTTGATTTAATAATTTTGATTAGATTTTATATCTAGGCGCTGTTTATTACTATAAACAAAATGGCAATTCTCATTTTCTCATTAAAATGATTTGAGGGTACTTTACATGAATGAAATTTTCCAATTTTCATCATTTCTCAGCAACTATTTGAGAAACGAAATAACTTATCATTGTAAAATTGTAGTAGGCCTACTATTAAAGATACAAATATTTTACTTGAAATATATATTTATAAAAACAATAGTTTCTGAGCTTTAATCATATATATAGACCTTTTAATTCTGCTATTTAAAATGAATTTGATTCTTAAGCCCTTTGATGGACAAAGATACAGTTTTCTCTTTTCTCAAATTTTCTGTAACAGTGTTCCTAGTTTCTAATACCATAAAGTATCAGTGTATATTATTTCATTCATGATCATTGTTGTATTGCTTGTACAACAATAAACAACCCTATTATTTCGTTTTACAAATAAAACGAGTTTTTATTAAATGTCTATTTTAAGATAAATGCACGGGAAAGTATGTGCGATGCACCGTAACTTTTTTTTAGTTACCTATAAATATGAACAAAAACTCGAAATTAATAAACACGACTAAATCAAAAATACACTATACAATTTGGAAACTAAGGCAACTTTCCCACCGGACGAAGCATGAAATATTGCACCATTCTTTCAAAACATACAGCATGTGACAAACAGTACGAACGATCAGATAGAATGCAACATGGAACATAGCACATGGAACATGGCATATGGGAGACTCAAGCCGTATTGGAATCGTCTAACGAAGATCTATAATTATGCTGTACTGGCTATCAAAAGGCGAAATAAGAAACAACATAATATACCAATAGAAGTATAGTAAAGAGTGGTGAGTGGGACATAATATTGATCCAGCAACAAAGTGCGACAGTGACAAAATATCTGTCCGGCAGGACATTCTGAATGACAATCATCTGTAATCATAACAAGACCCATTGTGTCGTGGTCAGTGTACCTGGTTATGAGTCTAGGGGTACCAGGTTCAGGCAGCACCTTGGGTATTTTTCCTGAAAGGGGAGTTACACCAACGGTCACCAGAATTTGGTTGTTTACGCATAAGTTAGGTTAAGAGTTTACACTGATTCCACACCATCATACTCACTATCACCATCATACTCACTATCACCTTCATACTCACTATCATCCTCATACTTACTATCACCTTCATACTCACTATCACCCTCGTACTCATTATCACCTTAATACTCACTATCACCTTTCATACTCACTATCACCTTCATACTCACTATCATCCTCATACTCACTATCATCCTCATACTCACTATCACCTTCATACTCACTATCACCATCATACTCACTATCACCTTCATACTCACTGAATCGTAGTTTATCCCTTTCCCAACAATAATTGAACGCTTGCTGCACGTCAATCATAGAGCAGTGAACCAGTCTACTCAATCAGGGACACATGATGCAAACAGCAACGCGTCATGTACCTCCTTGTCTAAATGATCTCTCTTGTTAGCAAGTGTTCATACACTGATGGCGCATGTGTCATGCTGCATGAGTCTGTTTCATCCAGTGTGATATCTGACTAAAATATAATGTCTAAGTGACGCCTTTAACAACTAAACTCTTGCCTCCTATTTTAAAATATTGATTTACAAATGTATGCTTCATAAATAATGGCTATCGCCTTCCAAAGTAGCCCCTTCAATCTTAAGGACGTTACCTACCTGTGACGTCACGACGGGTCAAAATAGGATTTCCTACGTTAGGGAATTTACGTTTTACTCGGCGAGTTTTAACGACACAACGTTGAAAAAAACCCATAAATTCTTAAATAGTTATAAAATGGTCCTACAGTATCACAAAATAATTATTTTTATCTTTAAGTAGTTTTTTGTTAAAGTATATTTATAAATTCCTATAACTTTGGGTATTTGGCTTGGTCATGAAAATGGCCTGTATAAGCCTTCATGCCAGGATGTGGATTAAGAAAGTCGGGGGTAGCATATGTATAACTAAAATAGCAAACAATAAAAATGTAAAATTAAAAATCAAGTCAAGATTTTCAAGGCACAAATATTAAAGTGAGTGTGTAAACTCGTCCAAGGAAGGGGGAAAGGGTTATCACCACATAGACAAGAGCCCTCTCAAGGTGAACTTATAATTTGATTCCCCTTCTTTCTATTGTGTACATTGACGTCTAATTGGGATAGTGCCTAGACTGCTTAGGTGCAACCCACATCGCAAAATAGCTTCGAAATCTCCAAATCAGCAACGTCGTTAATTGCAGTGTATCACCAGGAGTGTGTATTTTACAACCAGACCAGAAAGTAAGATACATAATTCATCACATACATTATCTTCTCATTCCCACAACTGTATGTTTGAAAGAAAATATAAAATATCTATAGTATTTATAAATATATTTATTCAAGATAAATGTCTGAAAATGAAGACCTAAAAAAAAATTCTTCCACAACCATGGGACCATGAACAAAATTTATTTGCACATAAGAACTATCTGGGATGGAACAAAAAAAAAGGATGGCATGTAATCAGAATTGGGGCCCTGATAACTAGTGTTCCACGTCAGCCAAATTAGGGAAGAGGCTAGCACGCTTGGCTTTGTATCAGGAGATCCAGTATGAATCAAGAATAGTTGAAAATTAAGATGAATTATTTTAAAAGTTAGGTTTAATATTGGTGATGTTCTTATAAATGTTAATGATATTCCATTTACTCTCTCAAAGTAGATATTTCAAGAAATCGAAAGCCGACACTTGCATTTAATCGTACTTATACTAGTGAACACATTTTGGCTATGAACGATATAATAGAGGAGCTTACAAATGGAATGCGAAAATAACTATCGAGTGGCTAAAGTATGCAAACAATAACATTATACAAGCAGAGAAAGTACTATACTGGTATGAGTCTGCAAGCTGCAAGGGGTAAAAATGGTAAAAGTGTCAAATGTCATGAGTTTTTGAACCAATAAAAATGCTTTTGATCTCTATTATTTTAAAATTTATAGTTTATTCGGTGACCAATGGATTGGAGTTCAACATAAACAAAGTCCTGGTAGCACTTGCCCCCAGTTGTGTGTTTATTCACTTTAAACCAAGTCAGGCAGAGCGACAACCAACACCTGCTCCACATGCCAACAGGTAGTTTGACCTCGGTGCCATATCCCGTGTGTTGCACGCTTCACGCTCGTTGACCGCTCCTCACACCGCATGCACCACGGGCTGGTGACCAGACACCTGTGTCTGTACAGGGATCACCATCAAGGGGAGGAGATTGATCAGGACCACGGCATGGTGGAATAGCAACAAGAAGGAGGAGGCACGAGTTTGATCTCTGTCTGTTATCTGCAAGAGTATCCAAGACACCAGAGTTTGTCCTCTGTAAGATTATCCAAGACACCAGAGTTTGTTCTATGTAAGAGTATCCAAGACACAAGATTCTGTTCTCTGTAAGAGTATCCAAGACACCAGAGTCTGTTCTCTGTAAGAGTTTACAAGACACAAGAACCTGTTCTCTGTAAGAATATCCAAGACACCAAAGTCGGTTCTCTGTAAGAGTATCCAAGACACAAGAGTCTGTTCTCTGTAAGAGTATCCAAGACACAAGATTCTGTTCTCTGTAAGAGTATCCGAGACACAAGAGTATGTTCTCTGTAAGAGTATCCAAGACACCAGAGTTTGTTCTATGTAAGAGTATCCAAGACACCAGAGTTTGTTCTATGTAATAGTATCCAAGACACAAGATTCTGTTATCTGTAAGAGTATCCAAGACACAAGAGTCTGTTCTCTGTAAGAGTATCCAAGACACAAGATTCTGTTCTCTGTAAGAGTATCCAAGACACCCGAGTCTGTTCTCTGTAAGAGTTTACAAGACACAAGAACCTGTTCTCTGTAAGAATATCCAAGACACCAAAGTCGGTTCTCTGTAAGAGTATCCAAGACACAAGAGTCTGTTCTCTGTAAGAGTATCCAAGACACAAGATTATGTTCTATGTAAGAGTATTCAAGACACCAGAGTCTGTTCTCTGTAAGAGTATTCAAGACACCAGAGTCTGTTCTCTGTAAGAGTATCCAAGACACAAGAACCTGTTCTCTGTAAGAGTATCCAAGACACAAGATTCTGTTCTCTGTAAGAGTATCCAAGACACCCGAGTCTGTTCTCTGTAAGAGTTTACAAGACACAAGAACCTGTTCTCTGTAAGAATATCCAAGACACCAAAGTCGGTTCTCTGTAAGAGTATCCAAGACACAAGAGTTTATTCTCTGTAAGAGTATCCAAGACACCAGAGTATGTTCTCTGTAAGAGTTTACAAGACACAAGAACCTGTTCTCTGTAAGAATATCCAAGACACAAAAGTCGGTTCTCTATAAGAGTATCTGAGACACAAAAGTATGTTCTCTGAAAGAGTATCCAATACGCAAAAGTCTGTTATCTGCAAGAGTATCCAATACACAAGAGTTTGTTCTATGTAAGAGTATCCAAGACACAAGATTCTGTTCTCTGTAACAGTATCCAATATACAAAAGTATGTTCCCTGTAAGAGTATCCAAGACACAAGATTCTGTTCTCTGTAAGAGTATCCAAGACACAAGAGTCTGTTCTCTGTAAGAGTATCCAAGACACAAGATTCTGTTCTCTGTAAGAGTTAGAGTATGTTCTCTGTAAAAGTATCCAAGACACAAGAGTATGTTCTCTGCAAGAGTATCCAAGACATCAGAGTATGTTCTCTGTAAGAGTATCCAAGACATCAGAGTATGTTCTCTGCAAGAGTATCCAAGACATCAGAGTATGTTCTCTGTAAGAGTATCCAAGACATCAGAGTATGTTCTCTGTAAGAGTATCCAAGACACAAGAGCCTGTTCTCTGTAAGAGTATCCAAGACACCAGAGTCTGTTCTCTGTAAGAGTTTCCAAGACACAAGAGTTTATTCTCTGTAAGAATATCCAAGACACAAAAGTCGGTTCTCTGTAAGAGTATCCAAGATACAAGAGCCTGTTCTCTGTAAGAGTATCCAAGACATCAGAGTATGTTCTCTGTAAGATTATCCACGACACCAGAGTATGTTCTCTGTAAGAGTATCCAAGACACCAGAGTCTGTTCTCTGTAAGAGTTTCCAAGACACAAGAGTTTATTCTCTGTAAGAGTATCCAAGACACAAGAGTCTGTTCTCTGTAAAAGTATCCAAGACACAAGAATATGTTCTCTGCAAGAGTATCCAAGACATCAGAGTATGTTCTCTGTAAGAGTATCCAAGACATCAGAGTCTGTTCTCTGTAAGAGTATCCAAGACATCAGAGTATGTTCTCTGTAAGAGTATCCAAGACACCAGAGTATGTTCTCTGTAACAGTATCCAAGACACAAGAGTATGTTCTCTGTAAGATTATCCACGACACCAGAGTATGTTCTCTGTAAGAGTATCCAAGACATCATAGTATGATCTCTGTAAGAGTATCCAAGACACAAAAGTCAGTTCTCTGTGAGAGTATCCAAGACACAAGAATATGTTCTCTGTAAGAGTATCCAAGACACAAAAGTCGGTTCTCTGTAAGAGTATCCAAGACATCAGAGTATGTTCTCTGTAAGAGTATCCAAGACACAAGTGTTCGTTCTCTGTAAGAGTATCCAAGACACAAAAGTCGGTTTTCTGTAAGAGTATCCAAGACACAAGAGTCTGTTCTCTGCAAGAGTATCCAAGACACCAGAGTATGTTCTCTGTAACAGTATCCAAGACACAAGAGTATGTTCTCTGTAAGAGTATCCAAGACACAAGAGTATGTTCTCTCTAAGAGTATCCAAGACACAAGAGTCTGTTCTCTGTAAGAGTATCCAAGACACCAGAGTCTGTTCTCTGTAAGAGTATCCAAGACACAAAAATCTGTTCTCTGTAAGAGTATCCACGACACAAAAGTCTGTTCTCTGTAAGAGTATCCAATATACAAAAGTCTGTTCTCTGTAAGAGTATCCAAGACACCAGAGTCTGTTCTCTGTAAGAGTATCCAAGACACAAGATTATGTTCTCTCTAAGAGTATCCAAGACACAAAAGTCGGTTCTCTGTAAGAGTATCCAAGACACAAGAGTCTTCAAGCGACACAAATAACCATTCATTTCAAGATCCCCATGAAATGTATATTAGTTAAATTAACTAAACAATTCAAGAAAATGGGATGAAGCGAGGTAATTTGAGTAAATTGCATAAGCTCTACTATGTATAAAGTATTTGAGGATAATGAGATTTAAAGTGAAACACCCTCCTAATACATTTTATTTGACTCATGCCCCACTTTCCCTAGAGGAAATCACTGTGTCAACCCTCCTTGCAGCAATGAATAATTGCTAAGGTCATTGCTACAAAAATGTTCAAACTTGATAGACTACATTCAATAGCTCGATACATCCAGTAATCCGACCTTTTATGTCCTTTTCTCTTCCTTCCCCCAATCCTCGTGGACTCCTATACTATACAGTGGTCTTTTTCACTACGTTTCAAGCAGGAAACACGTGTCATTTCTGTGAACTATGGCGTGTTTTTTGATAAAGTGTATTGACAGGCTTTTATATTCAGAAACATAAACATGAAAATATTTTCCTGTAGCAGAATTATTGATACAGAGGGCGGCGATACAATCTGTGAAAAGGGCACTGACATGCGATGAAATCGAAGGAATAGTTTCAGGTGAGTCTTGAACTTGATGAACCGATGATAACGGATGAGAGAATCATAGCGGAAACTGAGTCAACAGAAGAATGTAACGAGAGAGAACGATTACCTAGCTTCTGCATCAAATCTAAAGATGCACTTGCCCGATACCAGCGTGCAATGGTCTAAAGAAATAATTACTATGGATAATACACCGCTTACCATAAATTAAGATAAAATATAAAACAGAACATACATTTGCATAAAACATACTACCATTGATAAATTCGTGTATTTTTTTAGTAATGTCTCTATATAATTTAAGTAATACGGCACTTTCATTATTTTGGTATTACGCTGGTTTTCATGGTGTCGGATTATCCAGTTTATACTGTAGTTCTGAAATTTAGTTTTTGTTAGTAATCGTTATAATTTGAAACACACTAAACAAAAAAGTACTTCTAGCAGAGGTCCGAGCTGTCTTATCATACACTTTAGACAAGCTTTACACTTTGGTGATATTTGACGGGAATCTTTGGGGAACGATTTCCCAAACTGTCCTTATCTGAACCTCTCTAAGTGGTACAGTTCTTATAAAACACCCTCCTCATCACTATCCATTAGATTGTTAATCTTGTATTGAATTATTTTTTACTACAGGTATTTAACTTGCACTTTCTGAATAAACTGTTTAGATATGAACACGAATTACAAAATACTATAATTATAGATAAAACAAAATGCCCATCGAAACAGAAATGTGAAGAGTAGACTCCCATTTCACCATTATATATTTTTGGCCAGGCTGAGGATCGAATTCGATATATTAGCTCATCTAGTGGATACCAACTGAAGTAAGTAGTCGTACTGTATTGAACTTAGAGTCTACTATTAGTAAAGCAGAAGTTTCTTGTACTTAGCCAAATTTACAGTAAATGCATAGTCATTCTTTAAAAAAAAAATCTACATGCAGTGTTTAAGGGGGAGGGGGGTGAAAGGTAACGCGAACTAAGGTCCATTTGTTTCAGTTTTGAATAAAGCGGCCGGGGTTCAATCCTCGGTCCCGGCACAGATTTATCTGATTACCAAACCCCTCCTTCACCTCTGACAATACATCTTGTGAATGTGGGGAATGCCTGGCCTCCACCATGGTTCGGATTCCACGTTAAACTGTAGGTCCTCCATTTCATCTCACAGTCACCCTACCATTACACATTAGCGTAAGTGCGTATAACCCGAACGGGTAGTAAGACATGGTGGTAATAATAATAATTATAATAATAGTTTTGAATAAAGGAAACATGTTTTAGAATAAATAAATAAAATATTGTTTTAATAGATATGTTTAGTTCAATTTTTACTCATGGTAATCCCAAATATTTTTTTAATATCTGTCATTGGCTTTGCTTAGTCTGACCAAGAATTTTTCTCCTCATTTAAAAGTCTCTTGTCAAATAACGCAGTGGCCAATATGTAGAAAAGTATAGGTCTACACAATATTTCTGCTGAAACCATATTTTAATAAGTTTGTTTAAAAAAGTAGTTTGTTATAAAACTAGAAAAATATGGACCTTAATTCGTGTATGTTTCTTTCGCAACTTAAAAGACCGTGTTCCGTAAAAAGAGATCTACTCCCTAGTTACAGTTTGCTCCGTCCACTAAATCCCGATATGTAAGGCCCGTATTCTGTGAGAAGAGTTCTACTCCCTAGTTACAGTTTGATCTGTTCACAAAGTCCTGATATGTAAGGCCCGTATTCTGTGAGAAGAGTTATACTCCCTAGTTACAGTTTGCTCTGTCCACAAAATCCCGATATGTAAGGCTCGTATTCTGTGAGAAGAGTTCTACTCCCTAGTTACAGTTTGCTCTGTCCACAAAGTCCCGATATGTAAGGCCCGTATTCTGTGAAAAGAGTTCTACTCCCTAGTTACAGTTTGATCTGTCCACAAAGTCCCGATATGTAATGCCCGTATTCTGTGAGAAGAGTTCTACTCCCTAGTTACAGTTTGATCTGTCCACAAAGTCCCGATATGTAATGCCCGTATTATGTGAGAAGAGTTCTACTCCCTAGTTACAGTTTGACCTGTCCACAAAGTCCCGATATGTAAGGCCCGTATTCTGTGAGAAGAGTTCTACTTCCTAGTTACAGTTTGCTCTGTCCACAAAGTCCCGATATGTAAGACCCGTATTCTGTGAGAAGAGTTCTACTCTCTAGTTACAGTTTGCTCTGTCCACAAAGTCCCGATATGTAAGGCCCGTATTCTGTGAGAAGATTTCTACTCCCTAGTTACAGTTTGACCTGTCCACAAAGTCCCGATATGTAAGGCCCGTATTTTGTGAGAAGAGTTCTACTCCACAATTACAGTTTTCTTTGTCCATAAAATCCTGATTTATTGTTCTATAGTGCGTTGCACTTTGTAGAAGAGGGATCAATTTTACTTACTAAAGGACTATAGTTACAAAAGACTTCGGAGTAAAAACCACAGATAAATAAATAAATGAATATCGATGTACAAATCAGAATTGACCACATCATTATTAGTAAGGGAAACGGTTATTATTTTATAAACGTGTTGTAGTTCATTTACGTTCCTTTAATAATATGTAATTATTATAAAAGTGAAAGTAATTTGTCAGTAATTATTTTTAACTAAAACCTATAGACAAAAAATACAAGTATGAAAATGTTGATTGTGTTTAGTCTAGATTTTTTTCCCCTTCTAGAAATTGCTCGGTCAAAGTGCTCATTTTTCCAACTGGGTGACACGATACTAAGTAGTTAAGGACACGGAGTGTGTGCACAAAATTAAAAGTCACACACGATGGATTCAACAATAGTCATTCTATTTCATATTTTTAACAAGTGTATAAAAGTTATAATTAGTGATTTAATGATATCAAATCATTACGATTCACAAGGTATAAGGTCAAATTTGTTATTTTATGTTTTTCATGTATCATTGTTTAGGTAAAGTTATTGAAATATGGGGCTGTAATTTAGTATAACTAGACATTCATATGAAGTATAGTATTATAAATACTGCATTCCGTACAACATAAATATATAGATGTCTAGTTATACGAAATTTCAGCCACATACATTAATTACTGTACCTAAACAACGGTACGGGAAAAGCATAAGATAGCAGATAACCTGTAAAATGTAATGAAATTTGAAGTCAATTAATTACTATTTATAACTTTTATACACTTGTTAAAAATGTGCAATAAAATGTTGATGGTAGAATGACCTTAAGGACTATCTATATGGATACAGAGCCTTCAAAGCTCTTACGAGAAATTTTAGCCCTCCCTTCTTCATCTTCTGCTCCATGCTCCAGGCAACCCGCATCGGTGCTCGCATGGTCTAATGTGTCACTCTCGTGTTAGAGTGGACTGCCGATGTCAGGAATATCAGTGTTAGAATCCCGGTCAGGTGTAGAGTCTGTTCATGATAGGTTTTTACCTGGAAGACAGTTCAAAAATTACATGTTTAGGTGTTGGGTCACCAATACTTGTAAAATATTATTGTTTAGTTATAAATGTTAAGTTTTTTAATTAAATGTTATATTATACATTTAAAATAACATAAACTTATTTTTTGTCATACTATTTTATTACTTTTAATAACCTATTTTTACCCAATCCGAAACAATATTTTAAACATAATTAAAAGTAATTATTCTTCGTTTTGGAACGTTATCGACTAAGTGTAATTTAGTGCATACATCAATACCTCTTAATACAGGCATCGTATTTACTCGGAAAATAGAAAAACTTGTCTTTTTTTATATATAATTAATTATTTTATGATTATTTTATATCTCGAAATATTTAACTGAATAACATATTTTAATCCACTCCGTTGGTGCGTCATTGTAAAGAACTTGTTTCCGTCATGTTTATTCACATGGTTTAAATTCATTGGTCTCCATTTTGAATTTAGTTTCGTTAGACCTTTAGTGAAAGTACTGGGAATAGTATTTTTAAGTGGAATAAAAAGAAAAAAAATTAATAAGTTTTGTGCCCGACCTCAAATAAATATATGAATAGATTGGCCTAAACTACTGTAGTTAACTATCACATTCATAAACTCTCATATGTTTTTTACAGTTATCTAAAGAGATAGATGTCAGCTATTGGAGTAGGGATACATTAGGGACTATTTCTATTAACTTTTTGAGCTATTATACAAGTATAGTTAAGGTTGTGAATGTACTTTGCTGAGACTGTTTTTCCTAAAGGTTTTCCAACTTTCTCTCTTTCTTTCCATATAAATGTGGGTTCATTTATTCTAAAATTATACATTACTCATCTTTATTCAATTAGAGTAGGTCTAATCTATGAACAATGCCTCAGCCCAGTCGCTAGCTGTATACTTACTAAGCAAAGTATCTCAGGTTAGATTCTCGGCATAGCTAGGAAATTTGTCCTTTTTGAAATGCGTATTTTTCCTTTCACAGTGAATATGGAAACTACATTAGTACTCCACCGTGAATGGAGCTGTTGTCTCTGTCTGGGAAGTGGTCAGAGGGTGTCCTTGAGCCGAACTTATGGGCTGTGTCAGTTTCGACTAGCGTGGCTAAACCGTGTGTTTATTTCCACTGTTCGAACACACACACATCCAATATTTTCCAGTGGCTGATATTTCCAGTCACAGAGCCTAACTCTGGCACGGCCATTGTTCACCGACTCGGCAAGGGCTATTGTGAGCATCCTCCCGCCAGAGTTAGTTTACCAACAGCTTGTATTCGATGACGGTGGAGATCATTTACGCCCTTTAGATACAAAGTGAATACATCTCTCTAGATTCTAACACAGTTGTAATCTCCTTCCTCCGTATAATATAGTGTCGGTGTGCTACAGAAAGACCGCTGTGATTGGTTACGGTGTGGTTGCAAGTGGCTGAAGAAACGTGTGTTTGTTACGAAAAGATAGAATGGATTGGCTCAAACGTTTTTGACTGAGCGTAATGAGGTTCTATTTTAACTTGACAGTTTGGTCATTTCATCTATCTGTCAGTATCTTTGTTCCGTGAAACTGTCACATTAATATACCAATTTTAATTAAATTAGTCAGGGATATTCTTTGAGCCTACGCCAAACAACGTACGTGCAGTACAGGGTTTCTCAAACTGGATATTCAGTTCAAGATGGCTGCCGATCTAAAGGTTTTTCGTTTATTAGCTCATCTCAAGTGATTTAAAATTAAAATTCCAAGCTTATCGATTAAGTATCAAATGGATATATTTGTTTTAAATTCTTGACATACATTGCAAGACAAACGTTTTAATTCACGTGATCAATAATTATCTTATATGAATATATTGTACTGTTGACTTTATTTTTTTGTCTAACATGATCACCAAGAAAATATATCAATTTCAAAGGATGAATTATAGGAGATATTTCACCTAGAAATCCAAAGAGACTTATTAAGATTGTAGTAATAATAGTAACATGAATGAGGCGAGGTCTACTGTGCACACTACTACTAGTAGTTTGCTCCAATATACTATCAAAATGCTATGAGAAGATTTATTTTTATGTTTTCCATCGTATAACAAGAAATATATTTAATATTAATGATTTAAAACTCACAATTAAAATAGAATAAAATAATCTTACTTTGAAAAACCAAAAGTGCGCATTAATTTTAATGGGTTTTTTTGTGTGCCTAGAACTACATTTTTAAAGAAATATTCCTACTTTAGATTATCTATTGAGATCAATTTTAATAGTTTTACTCTTATAATATACTAAACTAATTAACGTATATTGGGGTAAGTTTATTATAATTTGCACCCTTTATTTTTTCCCGTGCGTGTATACACCAAATAGACCAACAGACAACTGCACAGATCAGATTCTTTAGGTACGTTTTTTGATTTCAATCTGAAGTTCAATCGATTCATAATATTGCATACTTGTAGATTTAAATTTTATATTTCATAAACATACTAAATTTTTTGTGGTTTGCAACATAAATTTCCATGATTAAACATGTTTTATTGTTACACTTAGGGGAAAGTGAGAGCAAAGGACAGCTCCTGAACTACTCACAAGTTCTGTGTTAGGCACGTGAATTGCCTAGTAAGATACATGAGTAAAAATCAATTTAAAATACTCACAAGTTAAAGCGTTGTTTTGTATAATATCTAAGAAAATTTATTATCAAGTAAACACCCAGTAAAACCTTTTTCTGACTTAATCAAGTTCATGGCAACTTCACTATTTCCTATATAGAAATTTAAGAAAATTTAAACTGTATGGGTTTACTTTCGGTTTATTCGCATGTGTTTCACGTATCTTTTATTTACTAATATTAGTTATTTATAAATTGTTATTCTTTGCAAACCTTAATCTTCTGGCCTTGATAATGGCAGACTGTGATAGTGACAAGTGGGTTTTAAGATACAAGTGTTACGTTAACAATGATAATTAGTTCCTTTTTAGTCGACCTCAGTGGTCTTGGGGTAAAAAAATCTCGTCTCAGGAGTCAATGTTGGTTGTTTTAGATCCAACCAGGGTCTACGGATTTTTCTTGAGCGATAAAAATCCGTGGTACAACTTCCTTCGGAGGGGAAGTGAAGCCGTATGTGCCATGTCGATTGTGGCGTGTAAAATAACCCTGGAAGGTATGTCAAAATATCTTTCTCGACAAAGTTGGTATACCCTTTCACCCTTGTTCATAGTGCTTCTCTTGCTGATATAATCAGTCGGTTCAGAAAGTGCACGTTAAATATCTCAAATCGAAAATAAAACCTCTTTAAGCCATTCAATGCCTTCTTGTTGTTCCTGTGAGCTTTTTATCGCAATCCAATCCCAACATTTTATGTATTATGTTATTCTAGACAGCTGTTATAAATATTGTTGATGTCATAACTAAGTTTGAGGACTGGCTGTAGTGAGATCATAGACCAGGTCCGAGGCTATGAACAGGAGATGTTCTTGTGATCCACGTCTCACTTTCCTTCCAGGGTATCTGCATATCCACATTAGGGGAGGGGGGAGCAAGTGCACACAAACTTGTGTGGAGGGTGAGTGTAAACAAATTGAGGAAAAACCACCCTCAGTACAAGCGACTGGGATTCGAACCCCGAGCTCCTCGTCATCGGCAGTCCAGTTTCTTACGAGAGTGAAGCTTTATATAAGTGGTAATCAACCTGGAGGTTTGCAAACAGAAAATATTGAATATCACCGATATAGATCATTCGACCACTGAAGAGGATTATTCGGAAATTAGGGAGTTGAAATTTCGTTTTAAGGTCCAGAGCAAAATATCTTAAAACTAATCATACATTTTCGTTTCAAACGCATCTAAATATGATTAAACTATTTAGTTTATCTGGTTTTTTTTGCACCAGGTACTAATACCTGTCCGGGATGTTTACGTATTTACATTAATGGGGTAGAAATTAAGAAGATAATCTCGAGATAAAATGTATTTGCGAAGAGAGCTTGGAAATTCGCTTAGGATAACATTCAGTAATCCCGGTTGGGATTTAAACCTCTATCGCTCCTTTATTCTCAAACCAAACAGGACGAAACTGACGCCATACCCACGCCTCCACCGATGCAGGCTATGTTGTATGGCTATTGAATTTCCTCATTTTGTGTTTTGAAGACATTTTACTACTTCCTATATTACATCCATTATTTAAATGAAAATTTAAATGAATTAAATATAATTGACATGTATAATAAGTTTTTGTTAAATGTATTTCGTTTTAAAGGTGGTAGGATTTTAGCTATCTTAGATATGCTTTTGTATTATCGTTACAGCTGGTACGATGGTGAAAATTGTCATATAAAGAGAGATTTTCCCTTTTACTATGTGGAGCCAACACCATTAGTATTTTTATTCACTGAATACAGATCCTGTGGTATTCAGAAGTGAAAGGCAAATGTGAAATTAGGATGTGAATGTATTGCCACTTCACTAGTTATGTAATTGAAAGAGCTAAGAGCAATTAAAAATAGTGGAGGCCACAAACTTTCTTTTTTTATATTATTTTATTTTATTTAGTCTATAATATGAGATTATTATATAATAACTTAACATTGTATTGGTTGGTTGTTGGATTGTTTTACTTTTTTTTTTTAAATTATCTCATATTAAGTGAAAGTATTGTGATTGTGAAAAAAATCAATCTCGAGATATTGACAAATGTTTACGTTTTACTGTATGGGAACATGAACCCAAAAAAGTGGATTTTACAATTCTGTCTGTCTGCCTGTCTGTCTGTATGTATGTCCCTGGCCACGGATCAAAAACGGGTTTATGGATTTTGTTCAAATTTTATATTTATATTTTATAGAGCTACTGTTCGATTGTGTCGTCCTACGTCCAAAAACCTGTTCATATTATAGGCATACAACTATTATTAATTTTATAGCGAGACCCAGTGATATTTCTGATAAGATGAATATTTTATTTTTAAGTGTTCTTATAATATTAAACCATTTTTCCAGGTACATGGATTGTGATCCTTTAATATGCGTAAGCTTACAAACAATAGTATGCATATAACGCATATAGTTTGTAGGCATTCTAAATAACAAACGCATTTACGACTCTCCCTACTCAACTTTCTAAATAGACAAAGGTTGAGTTCAATTCCTCACAATCAAACATGTAGGGAATTCAAATCGAACCAATAACTGATATTTCCAATTTGCTTTAAATTGGAACGTACGTGAAGTTTAGCAACACGTTCATACAAAGAAGATTACTTAATTCTGTGTTAAAATAATTTTTGTAATTCTAGTTACAAAACTACTTGTGTCAGTGGTACTAAATCCGTAATTATCAAAAACTTGCTTGGGTGGCTGCATGGTCTAAGGCACTTCTCTCAGTAGATTAGATTGTTGATGACGGGGAGATCAAGGTTCGATTCTCGGTTGGGTGTATTGAGGGTGGTTTATCCAATCTTTCTCCAAGCAAATACAGGTACACGTCCTATAAATATAACCTCTTAATCCCTAAGACCATTCGCGTAGTTAGTACATAATAAATCGTATAACCCGAATGGTTAGTAACACAAAGTGCTAATTTTTTTAAATCAAAACATTAGAAATCTTTGGAGGAAAATCTTCATTGGGAACATAATTTAAACCAATAAATGTCTTATATAATTATGGTTAGTACAAAACCACCACTTAATAAATATTGTAAAGTTGTACATATAGCCTATTATTTTATTTTCCCTTTATAGCTTCACTTGAATAAATTTATGCCAATAGAATCATAGATAATGATAATCACCAGATTCGTGTAAATAGATATTTTATCTACATGTATGCATTTTTTTTAAATAATCTAGACATTTATTGCAAACCTTTTACATCTATATAGCACATGAGCACACAGCTTATAGATTTGAATCAAGCTAAAACTCTGGGCCATCTATTACATGTTCAGACCTAGATCTTATATATTTACTAATTGGATAACAGAACGAAACCATATACAAATATAAATGTAATTGTCAGCAATACTTGGAATTTAGCCAGGGGTCCCTACAATGTAATGTCCACACTATTAAACATATAATTGACTATACACTTCGTTTATCCTGGAAGGTAGCAAGCTTACCTTGCACGATTACACTATGGCACAGCTTATTTGATAGGGTCATAGTGTAATCCGTCAAGGTAAGACTACTGCATTTCAGGGTATACAAAGAGTGGACGAAGTGATTGAGGAATTTGCTGATGAAAGATTATGAGAAATTATATTATGGTGATATTTTTCACACAACCAACCCGTTTAGTAAAAAACAGTGACAAATAATAATAAATATTATTGTTAAAGATAAATAGGTAGACAATTTTGTTATAACCTGATCATTTTTGGCTTGGAAAGTTTCCCATTTTAGAATACGCACATTACATATATACGGTTTCCAAAAAAATACATTGATCATAAAGTACCATTTGTAGTCTAGCCCTCTCCCCCTCCACGCCACCCCTCGTTAGACAAACTTGTTTTCTACGGCCTACCTTAGTGGTCGAATGGTCTAAAGCGTCACTCTCGTATTGGACTGTACTGCCAATAATGGGGCTATTGGGGTTGAAATTCCGGCCGGGTGTATTGAGGTAGGTTTTACTTTAATGTCTTTCTACTACCTGTCCACGAAAATTCAAGTACACTTTCGGCTCATCACAGGCATATTAGACTTTAGAGTCATTATTAGTGAATATCCGTATCCAAACGGGTATTAAGACGCTGTGTTAAAATATAAAGAGAGAATATATCTATGTCATGGTTAAAGATACCGTAAATAGACTAAACTAACATGATCCTTTCCTAATGACGCTTCCCTGAGAGTCAGTATTTTGAACAAGAATCCTACCAGGAACCTCTATGGCGGTGAAGGATACGTCTGTCTCCAACCTTGGAGCCCAGGGTTCAACCCCTACTCTCTGTCATTGGGTTCTGCCATTGTGATTTGAGCTACGAGGGCCCCTGGAATATCAACGACCCTAACGTGGTGTCGGGAGGGTGGGGGGCAGCAGGAATCACGGGTGGCTGCTGCAGCTCCGGCCAATGAAGGCGCGCACCGCGGCGTAACACTCATTAGATGAGGCAGTAACATCTTCCATCTCGCGCTCTGCTAGTCATTTGTTTCCAACCGTATCATGGCGCACGGCACGAGCCCAGGCACGAGCCGGGTAGATACCTCATTAGCGAAGAGGCCTCCTCCTCTTCGAGGTCACTGGCTTGCCCGGGGACCTTAATGAGACATTCTTCCTCTTGAGTCGCGTGCTTAGGTGGCTGTCCATTGTTGTTCTCTTGGCAGGTGCAAATATTCATTCACGAGACTTTGGGATGGAACACATGAATAGCGACATTTCTCAGAATGAATTGTTGAGAACATATCTACAACAGTAGGGGTATTAACGAGTCTTTGGGATGGACAACATGAATAGCGACATTTCTCAGAATGAATTGTTGAGAACATATCTACAACAGTAGAGGTATTAACGAGTCTTTGGGATGGAAAACACGAATAGCGACATTTCTTTATATAAACGGTTGAAAACAACAATGGTGACTAAGTTGTTCTGAGGCGTTAAACTTGACCTTTTGGTCTCCGATAGCTTAGAGGTAATGGTTCGAATTCTAGTAGGGGTTTGGGTGGGATTTCCACACGTTATTTTCAATGTAGTTCTTCCAACTCCTTTTCAAGATAATTTGGAATAATTCCTCAAAAGTTATACTCCTCATTATTTTGACTTATATTATGACGATTATAGCTCTTGTTGACTGAACCAATAGAGAAAGAAAGAGATTCAAGCAGTGACGTGGCGGGTATTGTTGGCATTTAGTCCAAACTCTAACAGCGAGTTGTTCTCACCCCTCAGTAGAGCACTCATTGGTCAGCTATCAACGAATATACACTCCCATGTGAGGTATGTAGAGTATAGACTATATGTAGCAGGTCAAATGGAGACTGTTAGGAGGAGAACATATCACAAGTACAGTTTTAACAAGCTCTGCTCACCCTGGCAACGCTCCACGACATGACACTGGATTCACAATTATTACGCTCAACACAAAAGTTATTAGTGACTAAATATTAAGGTTAGAAACTAGGAGGCTATCTTAGAAGAAATGCGCCCGTACTAGCGTGACAAGAGGTATTCATAAAGCACATGTGGAAAATCACATCCCACACACTCGGCCAGGTTCTAAGCCACGAACTTCCCATCAAGGACGACCAAGCTCAATGCGAGTCCGACTCCATAGCAGGGTCGACGAGCGTCGCGGGTGACTACCAAACACTGGATTCACAGAACGTTATGCCCCGTTTTGCTGAATACCCTTGCGGCTGTTTCAATCTTGGAGACGCGAGGCTAGGTCTGTCCATGTGTTTCAGAGGAACACGCACCTGTAAATATGTTGCTGTGAAGTAATTAATAGTAGTATCTAATTACCATGTTGGTTAATGCCTTGGCTGTTCCAGGCCGCTTGTTTTGAGCAACGGGAGCAGCCAGCGTCCCCGTCACAGCAGTGGATGTACAACGGAGGCGCACAAAGTGACTTGCCCACACCAGGGATCAAACGGTCCAATACGTCGGTTTCACAATCATTTTTATAGCACCGTGTCTTACCATCCATTCGGGTTGTACGCATATGTATTAATTGCGCCAACTGGCTAGGCATGGGGGGGG
>CABFVX010005263.1:0-29493 GCA_902151425.1 Timema shepardi | reverse complement strand
GGGGGGGGGGGGTTTAGAGGATGTGCACCATTTATGGAAAATATTCCTCAGTATACTCGATGGTAATTCAAACCCCAATCTCTCCATCATCGGTAGTCTAGTATGTTACAAGTGACGACTTGAACAGTTTTAACACCGAAATGAGTCTCACAATAGTCTTGTATTGTCGGTGATGGTGATGTCAAGGTTGTAATGTTGGCCTGTTGCACTGAGGGTGGTTTTACCATCCTCTCTCAAAGCCCTTCTCACAGATGCCCTTTCAGTGTGAGCTTACACTTTTTAAGATATATTAACAACTTGTGGTAGCCTTCAGTATCTATTAAATTGTCGACCTCTCTGGTCTTGGGGTAAGATTCTCACCTAATAACCTGATGTTAGGGTATTCAAACCCAGCCAATGTCATCAGATTTTTTTAATGATAATAATTCGTAGCACAACTTCCTTCGTAGGGGAAGTACAGCCATCGGTTCCATTGTTGATTGTGGCATCTAAAATAGCCCTGGAGGCTATGTGATAATACCTTTCCCGGCATAATTGCTCAGCCGAAAAAATTGGCGTGGAAAGCAACGGGGAACCACTACATTTCCTGAACTTTCCTAGTAAATGATATTTCTACCAGATGGTGCAGGCAGCACTAACCAGCAGAAGGGCTGAATGCATGTCCAGCTCCGGATGGATATAAATAACATCAAAACAACCCTCGGGTTGTCGAAGAAGAAGAAGATCTAGTAAAATAATGAAAAAGCTACTTTGCAAATGTGTTTGGTAAACTGTTACCTTTTTAAGTAAAATACCATACAGATTAAAAGAAACAAGTTAATTTTATTGGAGAGTTCGAGAAAATAACTATGTAGTCTCAGTAATATTGTACTAGTTAAAAAGGTTAGATTGATACAGATTAATTTCGTTTTATAAACATATTTAAACTGTAAAAAAGTTCAACGTTATCTTTTAAACCCATTTCAAATTAATTTATTATAATGAAATTAATAGTATATGTTAAAATGCACCCTTTAATGAAGCCTTTAATCACTTTGATATTAACTTGAATATCTTTGGACTATTCTCAACCAAAACTTATTTTTCAGTTTTTAAACTTATTTTTTCAGAAGGTAATAAATAAAACATTATGGTACCGTTAGGTGCATGTGCTGTCTAAGAAAATGTATTACTTTGATTAACATGTTTCAAATACGTCACCCTTATTTTTGAATTCACAAAATTGACTAAAAATGAGTGTAGGCCTACGTATTAAACTTTATTTGTGTACGATTTTTAAAATTAAAAGTCCAAATTAATTTGCAGCCAAACTTTATTCTTGTTTGGTTCTGAGTTTAAGCACACAAAATATAATTTTTGTCCACTTAAAAGTTTTGTCTTATAAATTTGCACTAAAATATTCATTTTATCTTGAATATTCTCTACCTGGATCATGGATTCCCCCAGATACTCAAATAAATCTATTTTGCCACACCTCAATTTCAAATGGATACATATTGTGGTTTGGAAATATTTTTGTACGCTTTGTATGTATATTAATTTTAAAGATTTTTAGATGTAAACATAACATATAGAGGTCCTAAATTTAGTTCACTACCTTTAAAACAATCACACAGCTATGGTTGTTTTAAAAGTTGTGAACTATGTATGTAAAGCGTACAAAAATATTTCAAAACCAATTAATAAAACCCAAGAAACAAATAAAATCAATCTATTTTTTTTTATATTCTTTAAGTTGAAGAATGACATCTAGACACCCTTGACATAATACGCCAATGCTGTACCCACTGAGCTGCCCACGAATCGACCCGTGCCTAGGGTCATTCTTCTCTCATATTTAAAGGCAGAGTCTGTGTTGTTTTTTGTTCAACCCTCGTACACGTAGAACGTAGCCCCGACAAACACAAATCTTTGAATCAATTATTCTCAAATGTGACAGCTTGGCGGGACGCGAAAATATGGGACATTTATAATTAATCCGATGGTTTTAGGGATTAGGAAGGCTATATTTAGATAAAGTGTACCCACATTTGCTTGGAGGGAGAGTGAAATACCATTTTGAAAATAAAAACCTCAGTACACCTGACCGACAGTCTGTTCCTGCGTGACTATCGGCTTAGACCATGCGGCCACCAAAGTGGGTATTGATTTACTGATTATTAATTAAAATTGTAATCGCCAAATTGTGTTTTTTATACCAATCACGTCTTGTACTAAAGTTTTCCTAACTTGGATCAGCATCTGGAAATGAACACTTTTTTTTTTATCATGCGTGCCATGAATCCACGAGGGCGGATCAAAGGGTACCACCTGGTAACAACAAAATGTTTAGAAATACTGCATTAGATTGTACTTATTTCAGTTCAGTTTCTTGTACTGAAAATACAAGTTAACATACACCACTACCTAGTATGGTTTTGGTAGGAAAAACAGTAGAAATTAGTTACTAAATTAATGTTAATATATTCATACATCAAGTCATGTGACTTTCAGCTGTCCCTTTTGATAAAATATATTATCAATACCTATAAAATAATACAAATATAGTATATTGTGATAAATGCTGGCCGCACATAAATAAGTTTTAATTTTCTTTACTGTTGTTCAAACCAAAATCAGGTTTAGTAGTTAAGCCATGATTTCTATAAGAACGACCATAAACATTAATTGAGCCACTAAAATTTGGCATTATAGAAATACATGTTATTTGATCTATTAACAAGGAAATTATTCTAAAAAGTTATCAAAATCTGTCCAATAATACTTTATTATGGATTACTGTATAATCTTTACATAATTAATTAAACGGGATGAAAACGTAAATACAATTGTATTATTATTTTTCACCACTGTGGCAACATGATTTTCCAGTATTAAAGTAACAAGCTTCCTATCATGAATTTCCAGTAGTCAAATAACACGCTTCCTATCATGAGCTTCCAGTATTAAAGTAACAAGCTTCCTATCATGAGTTTCCAGTAGTCAAATAACACGCTTCCTATCATGAGCTTCCAGTATTAAAGTAACAAGCTTCCTATCATGAGTTTCCAGTATTCAAGTAACAAGCTTCCTATCATGAGTTTCCAGTATTCAAGTAACAAGCTTCCTAACATGAGTTTCCAGTATTCAAGTAACACGCTTCCTATCATGAGTTTTCAGTATTCAAGTAACACGCTTCCTATCATGAGTTTCCAGTATTCAAGTAACAATCTTCCTATCATGAATTTCCAGTATTCAAGTAACAAGCTTCATATCATGAGTTTCCAGTATTCAAGTAACAAGCTTCCTAACATGAGTTTCCAGTATTCAAGTAACACGATTCCTATCATGAGTTTCCAGTATTCAAGTAACAAGCTTCCTATCATGAATTTTCAGTATTTTTATTATTATTATTATTATTATTATTATTAGCACCGCGTCTTAATACCCGTTCGGGCTATACGCACTTACGCTAATGTGTAATGATGGTAGGGTGATTGTGAGATGAAATGGAGGACCTACAGTTTAACGTGGAATCCGAACCACGGTGGAGGCCTGGCATTCCCCACATTCACAAGATGTCTTGTCAGAGGTGAAGGAAGGGTTTGGTTATCAGATAAATCTGTGCCGGGACCGAGAATTGAACCCCGGCCACCAGCACAGAAGTCTGACACCTTACCCCTAGACAACCAGGTCACCATTAATTTCCAGTATTCAAATAACAAGCTTCCTATCATGAGTTTCCAGTATTCAATTAACAAGCTTCCTATCATGAGTTTTCAGTATTAAAGTAACAAGCTTCCTATCATGAGTTTCCAGTATTCAAGTAACAAGCTTCCTATCATGAGTTTCCAGTATTCAAGTAACACGCTTCCTATCATGAATTTCCAGTATTCAAATAACAAGCTTCCTATCATGAGTTTCCAGTATTAAAGTAACAAGCTTCATATCATGAATTTCCAGTATTCAAATAACAAGCTTCCTATCATGAGTTTCCAGTATTAAAGTAACAAGCTTCCTATCATGAGTTTCCAGTATTCAAGTAACAAGATTATTATCATAAGTTTCCAGTATTAAAGTAACAAGCTTCCTATCATGAATTTCCAGTATTCAAATAACAAGCTTCCTATCATGAGTTTCCAGTATTCAAGTAACGAGCAGCCTATGTAAATCAGACTGCAGTTTGACAGTATTTGCCATTGTCAATAGAAATTAAATTTCTTCATAAAATGAACTTACTTGTCAAATTCATTAAAAAGTACTTTTTTATTAAAGAACAAATAATAAATATAAAACTAAATCAAGCTTAAATTCAATCTATGCACATCATGATGAGTTGTTTATTTATTTATTATTGATAGCTGTATTTTTTCTACTAAATATTTTTATTTATGTGTATTTACTAAGCCAACTGATTATAGAACGTCTTACAAACTAACTTGGCTCTAGAGCAGCTCTCAGTCTCTCGACAGCTACAATTTCACCCATGGGAAATGTATAGACCATGACCGGAATCGAACCTGATCTCACTAACAAATGAGCTAAGGAGTTAGAGAGAGAGAGTCCCTACACAATAATCCAATATTTAATAGTAAGCAATTTGTATGATTATGTAATTTAATCAAACATACATAGAATATGTAGAACACCATGTAAATGGCAGTTTTTTAATTCAAAATGGACACACATTGCCGGCATTAAAGGCGTCTACCAGAGTCCCACCCATCATTCCGAAGACGAGATGCTACCAACAAACAGCCCTGCCCGAGCTTGTCATTGGTGCAGAATCATTTTTATCGCTTCATTGTGTCAGATAATGTCTTCTTATGCCACGAGCCGGTATTGGCGTGCGTGTAGGCGGCATCCCATGCATACATTACCAGCATCTATCTCGGTAAGATGCTGGCTTACACCCTCCATTAGGTTGCATTATCTTGCAATACATTATCATATACAGGATGTATTTTAATTGGTGTCAAATATTTTAAGGGCGTATTCCCATCCACCAAACATTAAGAAAAGTTCATATAGACATAGGTCTAGAAACATTTATGTCCTGAGGTGGAAGAAATTTGAGTGTTTAATTATTAACAAGCAATCCAAAAACCGAAGTTTAGCACAAACAAAAACACAAGATAGAATATTTTGCTACAAAAATTGTTCCAAATGTTGTCCTGCTTTGATGCCTTCTCTGAGGCTGCGTTACATGCATTGTCGTATTTTGTTGAGAACACTTGGTGTGTTAAGTATTTGCTCACATCAATTTACGAAACGCGCTTTTAAAACTTCAATGTCAAACACAGGAGTGGCGTAAACAATGAAATTTAATGTACCCAGATATGAGAATCAATGGGGCTCAAATGCGGTGATCAAGCAGGCCATTCAATGGCTCCACCAAGACCAACCAATAATTGAGGAATACCTTTAATAGACCCGCTTCGGTGTCCGCGGAGTCTAACATGCTACTCTCGTGTTGGACTAGACTTCTGAAGATGGGTAAATCAGGGCTAGATCACGGTCTGGTACACTGAGAGTATATTTTCCTAAATGGTTGTATATACTCCTTCCATGCAAATGTGGGTTAATTTCTTCTCAATTAAACCTTCCTAATCTCTTACATATTAGTGTAATTAGTACACAGGATTGCAATCCGAATTCGAATATTTAGTAAGAAAGGGTGCTAAAAAAAAAACCTTTAATAACTGTAAAACTAATCGTTTCTAGACCCCCGCTTATATGAATTTTCTTCATGTTTGGTAAATGAGAATACAATCATGGAATATTTGACACAATTAAAATACCATGTAAATGTCATTACAAATGATGTCTTTATAGGCTTTTACGTGTCACAATCTTACGTACTGCATCATATTTATTACTAGAAAGTAATAATAAAACAAGTTTAAAGTTTTTGTAAGCTGCTAATTTATGTTAACACGTTATCTTGACATGGACTGAATAGAGTGAATTAAAAGACAAAGACCGACCAAAAGTTGATTTATCCACGCACCAAACCTATATTAGGGTTAATAACGTTATTTGAGTTGATTAGTTAGTTATGAAGTAAACTTATCTGTATAGTGAAGTATAGTTATAAATATAAACACATACACAAATATTATATACATATGTGTTGTTTATTAGGCACTTTAACATCATGAATAAATCATATTATAGTGGACTTAAAATTACATATATTTTTACTAGTTTATATTCAATAAAATACAATCCCATATAGTTATGTAATGATCCCGGGACCCCGAGGATCAAAGCCAGATTCACTGATCGCCACTCCACAGTGTCAGTTAATTATCAGACGTGAAGATTAGTCAAAAACTGTCGTTATTTTAGTAGCTTTGTATTGAATTGGAATTATGAGATAAAGTTTAATTAATAATTGGTGTAATTTTAGTACAGTGGAACCTGGATAGATCGTACTTGAAGGGACCAGGAAATATTCAAACAATCCAAAAATTCGATTTAAATAAGTTTCTTAAAAGGAATTTAAAAGAAACACAGTTAAGTATGCAAGCAAGCTCAAAAACTTTTATTCAACGTATTTGGACATAATCTGTTCACAATTTCTTTAAGAAGTCAGAGATTTTAATCTGTTTTCCTGATTTAAGTCTCTCAGTCATAGTGTATAATTCTAATTGATTTATTGACTGGAAAATTGAATCACTTACATTGTTGCGACTTTTTTAAAAAAAACGCCTGAGTTCTTGGATATGGTCGATGGCTTCTGCCGCACTCGGGAAAGGCCTTTCCAGAACTACTGAAGAATTGTCCTCTTCATCACCAGATGCTCTATCCTCAGCCTGGATGTTATTGTTGAGAACTTCAGTAACGATGTCCGCATCAGTAACTTCACCATACACTGCTACATCCTCATCCACGCTGACGAAGTCCACATAGGAGATTGCAGGATCAGGAGTAACTTCCTCCCAGTTGTTAAAAGCTGGGGCAACTTCAGTCACAGTTTCTCCATCATTTTATTTCTCGACAAAGCCAGCATTATTAAAACAGTTCTTAATATTCTCAACTTTCACTTGGTCCCACGCTTGCTTACACATTCTTGAGGCTTGAAGAACGTCAAGCGGCATTTTCTGAGTAGACAAATCTCCAGCAAGAATATTTTCAACCAACAATCGTCTGTAGAAATTATTTAGGATCTTAATTTTTCCCTCGTCTATAGGTTGAATAACCGATGTCATATTTGTTCGGGGAAAAATAACCTTTACATTTTCCAAAAGGGGAACTCTGATATGAGCAGTGCAATCGTCATTGAATAAAAGGGTTGTCCGATTTTGTTTGCCAAACTGTTTGTCGATTTTTAAAAGCTATTTTTCAAACAGATCACCTGTCATCCCTGCTTTTTTATTTGACTCGTATTCCACTGGCTTTGATTTTACATTTTTGAAACAATGGGGGTTAGCCGATGTTCCAATCATTAACAATGGTAGCTTTTCAGAACCATCCATATTTGCTCCAACTAATATTGTTTTTCGATATTTACTAATCTCTCCTCCACTGCACCGTTCACCTTTAAATGCAAGAGTTTTTTCAGGAGTACAATCGTAAAAAAATTCCCGTCTCATCTACGATATAAAAAAATCCGTTTTATGTCTTGGATTATTTCTTTCAAGTCTTCCTTCCAATTATCGGCTGAACGCACATCAACAGCACCACTTTCGCCACATACAGCTTTCAAGGAAATTCCTTCTCGTTGTTTGAATTCATTTAGCCACCCTGCATTCGCTTTGAATTCTGTTTTAACTAATTCAAATGCGAAATGTTCAACCTTTGCTCCAAGAAGAGGACCACTCACTGGGACTTTCTTGTCTCGCGCTTGTTCAAACTACTTCAGTACACAGATGTCCATATATGTGTTTTTCGGTCCTCTTAATCGTTCCATATCCTGTCCACTCTCATTTTAATTGATTACTTTTTTCTTTCTTTTTTTTTCAAAAATATTTAAAGTGTGCTAGAGGGAATTCCGAAGGCCTTTGCCATTTCTTATTTCTTTTTAAATCTCTTTTCCATTTCCGTTATCACCACTACTTTTGCGGCCAAAGTTAATCAATTATTTATAGGATTATGGTTGGACCGTGACATCACAATACATACACACACACACACACACACATACTACTGTACAGTATGTACAGTATGTACAGTACTAAACAAAAACTAATAATAAACAAAAACTAAACAACAAATCAAAATAAATTCGCACGTCACAAAAATATCGCTACGACCGAATAACCAAGAACAGCGCACGTAACCACTCAAGTGGTTCGACCTTGACTAACGTAATACAAAACTATACGTGTAAACAAAGTCGTATGGGTGAGCGGGGGTGTAGGAGGGGCGTGAAGAAGGGTACTGACCGCGTTCCAACGTAGCCTCCCTGTTTCCAAAAATAGAACAACATGGCACCACAACTATAAGTAGGAAAATAATACTGCACAGTACAATACAATGTACGAAAAGCTTGAATTAATCAAAACATAATTCGAACTATCCACGATTTTTTAACATTGTTTTAATACAAAATTCACGAGACCGGGCAAAAAATTCGAAATAAAGACGATTTCGAATTACGAAAGTTCGAATTAGTCAGGTTCCACTGTAGCTTTGTATTGAATTGGAACTATGAGATGAAGTTTAATTAAGAACTGTTGACATTTTAGTAACTTTGTATTGAATTGGAATTTGGAACTATAAGATGAAGTTTAATTACAAACTTACAAACTGTTGTCATTTTAGTAGTTTTGTATTGAATTGGAACTATAAGATGAGGCTTAGTTAAAAATGTGTGTTATTTTAGTAGTTTTAGGATTCAATCTTAATCACTGTGAAATATTGTAGAAAACAAATTAGAGGGATGAAATAAAAATTTGATGCTAATAATATAACCAGTGGTGGAGTGTGGGGAAGATAGATCATGTCAAAACTGTACACTCCACTCAGAGTCAGATTTACTGCACACAAGCTACAACATTGCGTGTTTTGTAAATTGGCTATAGTCAATTTGTCATAGGAGTGTTGGGAACTGATAGCTAGTAGAATATATTTAAATAAGGTTTAAAAACATAATAACAAATTATGTGTTGTGAATGATTGTAGAACATATGGTTTGGCCAATGGATTCATGAGAGTAGAACTAATAATTTTCACTAGCTCTCACTTACCTACATTCCTACCGTAGATTGGATATATCATATAAACCAAGTTTGAATTGATTTGATAACATTACAAAGGAAGAGTTTTAACATGGCAAAAATAATTTAAACCTCATTATTGGTTATAACTAAAATATATTTTTTTAAAGAGGTAACTTTTTCCTAACGTCACGTCTCTCACACCTCAATATTTGTACTACTCAACCTCTTATAATATCTCAAATACGAGTAATACTAGCATGGGTAATTCTCAAATTGTAAGACCAGCGATAATTTGAAGATTTTAGAGTATAAATAAATAAATATATTCTTTGTTTCAATAAAAAAACAGTCAACATATTATGAAAGGATAAACGAGTGAGCCTGGTTTTTATGTTTGATAAAGAAGGTGGTTCGTATCAATCTGTCACAGATGACTTGAATGAGCCGCATCCAGAGAGGTAATTTAAACACCAGTGTATTGTAAGGTGTGTTAGTCAAAGTTTGAAAAAAAAAAGTGTTCTCGAATGTCCGCGCTCTGGTACAAGGCCAGCTTAGTGTGGTATGGAAGGTGGCATGAGAAAAGGCCAGTGTTTTAGCACTACTTATGGTAAAATATGTGTTTGGCCAAAATAAATACAATATTGTTACAGTACAAACATCGAATCTAATTTTCTTCTTCACATGGTGAACTCAAAATTTCTTGAATATCTGTTAAGGGTGTTATAGAATTTATTTATTTAATCATTCAAAAATTTGTCATCTAATACCGCTATGCTCATCAAAGATAATCAGGAACTTTTGATATCAACATGTGAAGGAAGATAATTAAACTCTACTTTGTACTGGAGCAATATTTTATTCATTATGGCCGAAAAATGTTTTGCAATAAAAACTGCAAAAACACTGGCCTTATCTCGCGTCCCCTTCTATCCCATCTTATGACGTCACGACGAAGATGGACCGAATATGGGATTAAATTCTCTAGACTTTTTATTCTGGGTCCAAATAAAGTCTACCGTTTATATCAATCGTCCAAAGAGAAATGTAGAATGATTGCGTGTCTTTTCTGAATTTAATATAACAAAGGGAAAATACCTATGTTTTTCAGTGTTGCCAATAAACCATCAGAAAGCAGATATGCACATTGTTGTTCAAAATGATTTTAATTCTGCTTTCCTATATATCTAAAACTAAGACTAGATTAGTTTTCAAACCATAAGTTTGAAATATTTTAATCACAGTAGTATACATTTAGCTTATCCTCCTTTAGGAAGGTTTTAAACACAATTTACCCCCCACATATCCCCATTGAAAAAGGCATACTGACTCCCTTGTGCAACTTAAGCTCCTTTGTGGCTGTTTGGCCGGTCAATGAGTATGTATTCGCCCGCTTTCATAGCCGACAGAATGGTCTAAGGTGCCATTCTCCTGTTGCACTGGCCAGCTCTGCTGATGACGTGGAGATAGGGGCTCGAATTCCGGTTATGTCTACTGAGGGTGGTATACCCAAATGGTTTCTTATTCTCCTTCCACGCAAATGTGGTTTACCTCTAAAATGCTTCCTTACTCATCCTTACCCCATTAGAGTAATTATCACACATGCGTATAAATTGAACAGGTAGGACGCGGTGACAAAAAAAAATTATATTTTTATTAGGAAGATGAGAGTCATATCTTTATAACAAAAATGATTGTTTTATATGTTCAATGACGTGTCTACAGCAAGTATTGTTCAAGGATGAGAGAACATGACATGTGTTTCCTTTCCCTCTCCATCCATCCGCTGGCACGTGGCAGCCATCTTGCTATTGAACACTTCAGGGCCACCAAAGCGCTCCTCCCGCCTACCACGGGAACTAAAGAGAACGCAACAGGACAAACATTATTATGTAGATAAATGAATGTGAGATTGGAGACACTCAGGATTTCAAGGTATAATAATTAACAAAGGTGAACTCAGAAACTTAAGAAAGAAATAAGCAGATAATGTATCAAGTATAATATTATTTATATACTTTTTTACTAATCAGGAACTTTAAGGGCACTTTAAATTGTTTGGGGGTATATATATTCGATCGATATTCAGTGTTAGAAACAAAGTAACTTACTTAATATGAGTTTTAACATTGAGTGGCATCATAGTAATCATTATAATCATTATTATTATTATTTTACTGGTAACACATTAACTAGTAAAATATTGATATATCTCATCCGTCTTTACTGATAACAGTAGATGTAACAACTGCTACTAAAGATATTGCTACACCCACAACATATATTGATTATGCATGTGGTGATTACTTCAATCTTTGCAATTATCTGGCCACTGCTGATTGGTTGTGTGTTTATTTAACTAGTGATATTATCTTGGCTGTAGATAATGCTACTGAATTGGTCTGAAGGAAAATTCAAACTCGTATTCCTCAAATTACTATTCAAAATTTCACCATATTTCAAATTGGCTTCCTTCTTACTCTTAAATACTAGATTAGGGGAGAGGGGGGAAAGATTCTTAAAAAATACTAGCTAACTGTATTAAGGTTGTCTACCATTTTTAAATTAGCTAAAACAACTTTAGTTATAGATAGATTCATTTGGATGAACTCAACAGAACAAAGTATAACAAAAACTCAAGGATTTTTGGAAATATGTTTGAAAATAATGGTCAACCATCAACCCTAGACATGAATGACAAGATTATAATAAATCCTTTGTTAATTTCAAATTAATTTGGGACCTATTTTAATTCCGTGTATAATTCAGCCTTAACTTCCCTGCCCCGTTATTGAAACCAATGTGTGTATCCATGTAAACTTATACCCATGGATGTCGCTAATGTCACTCAAAAATTAAGTTCATTTACATGTGCTGGGACAGATGTAATGCAAGGCTTTATTGTTAAAGGTTGCACCAGAATTCTCACACTCTTGATATCTTACATTTTCAACATTAACAAAAACAAATGTTTGTTACCATAAACCTAATTTTCCCTTAAATACCTTCTCTAAATTATTCGAGAAACTAATACATTACCATACTTTTCACCATTCTGGGAAAATTAACATGGCTTTATTAAAAACAAATCTACTATCACGAATTTAGTGGGGTTTCTGGGGCTTGTTAGGCTGCTTCTCCGCTGGAACAACTTAGTGCAACTTGTTGCAAATTACTACAATGGAAACATGGTTGCAAATGAAAAGTTGGCTTTTGTTGGTGTAAGTTGGTGTGTGTTGTATCATGTTAGTGTCGCATGCAACTAAAGTTGATGTGTGTTGTATCATGTTAATGTCACATGCAACTAAAGTTGGTGTGTGTTGTATCATGTTAGTGTCGCATGCAACTAAAGTTGATGTGTGTTGTATCATGTTAATGTCGCATGCAACTAAAGTTGGTGTGTGTTGTATCATGTTAGTGTCGCATGCAACTAAAGTTGATGTGTGTTGTATCATGTTAATTTCGCATGCAACTAAAGTTGGTGTGTGTTGTATCATGTTAATGCCACATGCAACAAAAGTTGGTGTGTGTTGTATCATGTTAATGTCACATGCAACAAAAGTTGATGTATGTTGTATCATGTTAATGTCGCATGCAACTAAAGTTGGTGTGTGTTGTATCATGCTAATGTCGCATGCAACTAAAGTTGGTGTGTGTTGTATCATGTTAATGTCGCATGCAACAAAAGTTGGTGTGTGTTGCAAGTATCCATTCAAACCGGTAAAAATCAAAAGAAAATATGAAACACAGACCAACTTTCAGTCGCATAAACAAAATGTGTCTTCTATTTGGACGGGTTGTTTCAGTTAATACTGGACGTGTTGTGTTGTAGTTAAAAAAAATATCACACTTTAAGGGTGTGCATCGAATAAAAACATAGATTTTTTAAATAAAAACCTTTTATTATGAACTTTATATCATAAAACATTGATTTTTATGTTTAAAAAAATTAATTAAACACGTAATTATAAAAATCGAGTTTTTTGTTCTATTTTGTTCTTTTTAAAAATAAATCAATTATATATTTAACTAAATCTATATAATATATTTAACTAAGATAGATTCTTCGTCCCACATGTTGGCACAAACTATCAACTGTTTTTTCAGTGGAGATACAGCGTTGTATCTAGTTGTAACTAACAGAAAAGTGGTACAACAATTTTGCTGTAGTGTGGACTGAAGTTGACTAATTTTCGAATGTGCAACATCTTACAATATAATGCAACACAACCCAAAAGTGGCTCAATGTTGCTCCAGTGGAGACACATTTTTACGACACAAGTCTTTACCCAAGGCCGGGTTGATGTTATTTATTTTGATCAAAGTAAGTCACTTGAATAATGTCAGTATAGTATTATTCTCGCAAAACTTTGTAATTTTGGCCTCTCTCACTCAAATGTAAATTTATTTAGAAGCTGTTTACATGATAATCATTTTACATTAAGTATATTCGCACATTCCAACACATTTGTAGCCCCTTGTGGTACACCCCAGGGCTTTAATTTAAGATATTTTCTCTTTAATGTGGTAATTGGTAACATTGGTAAATACCTAAGCTCATATAGCTATTTACTCTTTGGTTATAATATAAAACTATTTAAAATTATCAAATCAATTGCAAATTATATAGATTTACAAACCGACATAAATGGTATTTTACAATGGTCTCTTGAAAATTGAATGTCTATTAATAAATCAAAGACCAAGTCCATATATTTACTAGGAAAATTAATCCCATATATTTTACTTATAATTTAGTCAATGATAACATATTTCGCTCCATTTATATTAATGATCTAGATGTTCTCCTAGACAACAAACTCTACTTTCACTATCATATAGAATGTAGACTATATGATATCGCAGTCATTGAAATTACTTAGACTTATTAAATTTAGTATCAATTATTTTAAGAAAGTTGGCTGCATTTTATGTCTGTAGCAACATTTATTGTAAATCAGCTCTTGATCATGCAGGTATATTCCGGTCCTCTCATAATCCAAAACTTATTTCTCTCGATAACTCTTACAAGGTCAGGCCTATTGGGTGTTGTATCAACAGCGCAAATTCTAAGTTTTTTGAATTCAACTTTCTCCACAAAATGAAGAGCCAAACTCAGAGCTATTTAAGGAACTCCCTCATATAATCTAATAATTAAACTTGCATTATTCCGGATTCAGTTTTTATTTCTTATATGATACCAATGATTATAGGTTTTCACTACTACTCTTTATTAATGTAGTTTATTAGTAGTAGGATGTTTCTTATCTTTTAGAAACTGTTTATTTGAATGTATCATTATATCTATGATTGTTTATTTTACTTTCCTATGTAGCTATATGATACTTGCACTGTCTGTCATGTACTTGTGTACTTTTCAGTGCTGGCTTGTTTTAGATATTATGACTGTTGGACACACTAAAATAAAGAAAATTGAAATTTATTAAAATTATTATTATATATACTATTATTATTATTACTATACACAAATTTGTTCAAAAATAACTCTCCCCTAGTGTGCTGTGCGCCCTTATTTTTAATATAATAGAGGAATGCATTTGTTTTAATTGTGCGGCGAACACGGGCCGAACTTTCAACTTCCTCCTAGTCTACTTGGACCACACTGAGTTGTTGTGATTTGGATCCTAGATCGGGCAGCATAGACATTTGCAGTGCGATGTCGTCCATTACGCAGAAGGAACTAAAAGGGGGGAGGATCGGGGTTGAGTGTTTTTGCAAGATCGACAGATGGTGACACTGACATTGATAACTTTAGAACTATTTTTTTAACACCATTAATTTACGCATTAATTTTCCTTTGTTTTCATTATTAGTGATCTAAATTAATTTCTCTTTGGTTTTCACATGTTTAATAGTCATTGTTTATTTTTATGTAAGAACTAGGTTTAAAAAAAATATTAACGTTTTGCCACCTTTTGGCGGTTTGATACAATGTGTGGGGCTTTTTCTGAGAGAGACGCGGAAAAAAGGCTTCTTGGAGTTGGGGAGTTTGTCATGATTTCCTCGTCTAATCTACCATTTTGTGGAGGCTATGCATTTTTTTGTACTAGGTGTGATCACTCACCTAGTGACAGAGAGTAGGGTTTGATTTAATCATTCTATTTGGTGGTAAAATGAACTCGGTGAGTTAAATTATACTATTTTCTTTAACCTCATCTTTCGGCCTGCGTGTTTTGGAAAATTATTGTTTAAAAAAAAGGTGTTGAAAGGTTTATGTTTTGATTATCTCTCCTATTATAATTTAGTTACTTGTAGAGCACTTGTAATGCTACTGGGGAACCTCTTGCTTACAATACATTTCTTTGGAGTATTATTTTAATGTAAAGGGTAAGGGGCATTATTGCATTTGTTGGTTTTATCGCAGTTCATTAAGTCATCATTGTCATTAATTGTTGTTGGGTATTTTCTGTTATGATATTAATGTTAGTGTTTTCTTTATCCTTAATATTTTTATGTGAACTGTTGTTATTGGAGATTTTCATTTATACTATTCTTTTTTTATTTTTTATTTTTTATTCTTACATGTTAACGATTGTTATTGGGAAATTTCATTTATACTATTAAGAACATAATATCTGGAATCTGTGATGATCAATAATTATAATCATTAAAGGCTATCCTTATTTTTAGAATTATTATATTTCTCTGGATATCAATTCCTTGGTCCCCTTCCCCACACACTAAAGAAGAGAGGAGAGCGTGCTTAACTAAGGGATACAATACAAAATGGTAGATTAGACGAGGAAATCATGACAAACTCCCCAACTCCAAGAAGCCTTTTTTCCGCGTCTCTCTCAGAAAAAGCCCCACACATTGTATCAAACCGCCAAAAGGTGGCAAAACGTTAATATTTTTTTTAAACCTAGTTCTTACATAAAAATAAACAATGACTATTAAACATGTGAAAACCAAAGAGAAATTAATTTAGATCACTAATAATGAAAACAAAGGAAAATTAATGCGTAAATTAATGGTGTTAAAAAAATAGTTCTAAAGTTATCAATGTCAGTGTCACCATCTGTCGATCTTGCAAAAACACTCAACCCCGATCCTCCCCCCTTTTAGTTCCTTCTGCGTAATGGACGACATCGCACTGCAAATGTCTATGCTGCCCGATCTAGGATCCAAATCACAACAACTCAGTGTGGTCCAAGTAGACTAGGAGGAAGTTGAAAGTTCGGCCCGTGTTCGCCGCACAATTAAAACATAAATGCATTCCTCTATTATATTAAAAAAAGGGTGCACAGCACACTAGCCAATTCAAGTTAGTAAGATGAGTTAGAGTGGGAATATTGGAGTCAATAATTAGCTAAAAGAATTAGATCAGCATTGACTGACAGTTTTGAGTATCATAATTTGAAGTATTAATATATTAAAGTAGCTCTAGTAATACTGTTTTTAAAAGAGTGATTTAGATTGAAGAAAAAACCGTTCGATATGTCATATAAGAAACAATATAATACACCATTTGTGAGCTGTTCATTACTAGATAGTCCCATCCTACATTATCATGAATGCACCTTAGTGACAGCCTAGGTCAAAGACAAATGTTTACTTGAGGACCTAGATAAGGGCGTTCACCATTCATTAAAATAAATATTTGACGTTATTTACTTATTAATAGGGCAGAAGGGCTGCTTTATTCATCGTTTGATATAGATATTTTACCACTTTTTAAATGAACATTTCAACAAATTTACTGTAATAAAATTAAATATATATTATATATAGATAAATAGGTAGATAGATGGCTAGAATTGTGAATAGCTATTTATATAAACAGATAGATAGAACTACCCCTTTATATTAATAATAACATATTTGAATTATTTCATTAGTAGATAGATATATAGATAAAACCACCCCTTTATATAGAGAATAACCTATTGGTATTAATTATTTCACTAGTACAATGGCCACCAAGGTTATTAATTACCTAATCTAATGAGTAAAGATTGGGAGGGTGTAGTTCTATTAAAAGTTCACCAGTACTAGCTTAGAGAAAAGAAAAGAAAACACGATTATAAATGAAATGTGTAAAACTTCTCCCAATGTACTTCGAACCTTGACCTCCATTTCACCGGTAATCCAATATATTATGATCCTCTTGCCTTATACCGTATGTCCACTAATGTGGGTTTATGTACTGTATGTATGTCAGCTTATTAAAGGGTTCAAATATTACAAATATATCTCTGGGATTTTTTAAATCATTAAAACAGTGTTTATAGCTGAAATATTTGTGTTGAACAGCCCTGTACTCGCTAATCAAAACTTACCATTTTTATTGTTTCAAATATTCCGAACATTAATATTTACCACTTTATATTTCAAATCTAGCCATCCATTACATGTTAACGAAAACAAAAAGGAACACTTTTAATAAAATAGTTTATTGACTTAATGATTAATCTTAATAAGTAGCAATTAATTACTCACCTCGGTAGGTGCATGGTCTAAAGCGTTACCCTCTTAGTAGATTATGCCGCCGAAAACGTGGAGATAGAGGTTCGAATCTCAGGCAGATGTACTGAGGGTGATTTTTCCAAAATTGTTTTATACTCTTTTTCTCCATGCAATTACAGGTACACTTCATCTTAATATAACCTTCCTAGTCACTAAAATCATTAGTGTAATTAGTACATAAGCGTAAAGCCCGAACGAGTAGTAAGACGTTGTGCTAAAAATAAAATTTATTCAAGATGGGTGCTGATATTATTACTATTTTTTATTGATTAATTTTTGATTGTTACTCATAGTTGAACGTAGTACACTCAAGTAAGATCTCCCTCCATCCCTCTTGGTGGACAGGTTCTTGATTCCAATGCCAGTATTTCCATCTTTTAAAGGCTGGCTCACACTGAAAGCTAAGCTAATATTTGCTCTGCTGTTTAGAAAAATAGCAGACTATAACTATATTGAAATGTGTTGGTTCTGTAACACCCTTTTTCTCTGATCATTACCTCGTAGCAATATAGGCCACTAACAAAAATACTACAAGGATAAGAGGGAGTCATTTAACATAACAATATTAAAGATAAAATAGAATAAGCCAGAGTTAAATGTAAAGAGTAGTTTAATTCATTCAAAAATAACAAACAGTAATTTTAGTAACCTTAATCTCTTCAATTATCTATTAGAACGAAGAAAAACATAGTTGAATACATTAATGCTAAAGAAGATTGATACAATTAAACCAAGTTAGCATTATATCAATAAGGCTATTAATAAACAGTAAATCAATATCTATCCAAGAAAAAAATAAAAAGCTTGAAGAGCCTTTCTAAATTGTTACAAAAGCGTCTGAATTTCTACAGACATTACTAAAACATTAACCTCTCCAAAGTAAAGTTATTTCATTATTTTACATACTTTTAATTTAAATATCAAGACTTTAAATATCAAATTTTACACAAAACGAAAATACCTTCAAGTACTACAATACATATTTTAACTACAAACATTACGTTAAAATACACACGAGAGTTTAACATCTCAAATCTAATGCAAACTCACGCGGGACTACTTGAATCGGCATCGTCCAACTACTAAACAAAGTCTAACAATGATATTAAGTTAATGAACATTAGAAGTTTGCCAAATTTACGTTACACAAAATATTGAATTGTAAATAAATGAATTTAAATGTACGACAACAAAAAGCAAGAATAATACGAAAAGTCCAGATAATTAAGATATTAGATTTTAATATATTTCAATTAATATTACGTTAATTTAGACCAGCAAGCATTGAGAAATTACTAACATCTTTAAGTGGCCCTAAGTGGCGACATGAAACTGAAGTTACATTTAGTTAGAAAATAGCATTTAAACAATGCCCACATCTAATAAACAAATATCAGCCTATCTCGACTATAACAAAATTAAATTAGATAGAGTTCCATAATTCAAACAAAAAATATTAACAGAGTATTTAAACTTTCCTTTACAGTGTCCAGAATTTTAGAAGTCATCTCCTGACGATATAAAATAATAACCACAGTCCATCCATCATGGCGTCGATTTCAAAAGTACAATATTTAATAAATCTAGCAGAGGTCCATCTTCTGCCGAGTTCAATAGTCAAACATTTAATAAATATAACGGAGGGCCATCCTTGCCGGTGCCGAATTCAATAGTCAAACATTTAATAAATATAACGGAGGTCCATCCTCGCCGGTGCCGAAATCAATAGTCAAATAATATCTTCCCAACATCCATATTATATAGTGAGCTAACTGCGTAGGAATTTTGGTAGGAATAGTCCATTTTAAGCCGGGTGACGCCTCAGCATGAAGGGGCATGCCTTCTTTGGCACGTATGCCAACTTGCTTGTAGGTCACTGATTGGTCATCCCACTTCGTGTAGACGCTTCTCCGGTTTGTTTTCAAAACATCTATTTGACTGATTGGCTGCTGACGTCAGAGAACAGGTGATGGTTGCTCCAACCTACCCACAGAGGGCAGCCATATTTGCATCCTCTTTTCGCCAGGTGTACAGGAAAAACGCCCATCAGATGCATCTAATTCAGGCAGGTCTGGACAACAAGTGTTGATACATCAAGGCAAGGTTGCCCTGCTCCTCGATTTAGTACGTTTTGAAGTCAACCAGGATACTAGGCTGTGCAAGCCAGTCTATCCAGAGGGTACGTATATTAACATTTTACACTGTATAGAGTTGATAGTGAATTATATTGAAAGATATTAATTGTACATTGCTTGAAGTGACATGGAACTACAATAGTTAAGAATACTATTGTAGGTGATTTGAATGAATGTCGACGTATCTTGGAGTGGGTAGTATGAATCAGACGATAGTCTATGCAGCATCGGATTTGGTGGTGCCTCGATTGTACAATATAACCCTTGTATTGTTACAGTGCACACAAAAAGCTAAGCTAGGCTATGCCTTGCTACGCCGGGATATTTTTATATCCGATTGTTGGCCGAGCAATTATCCCAGATTCCATATTGAGCCATCTTACGTTACGCATGCGCATAACGCAGTTTGGGCTACGCTCCACCTCCTACATGTTCTTCATCTTCCAAAACAGCTGCTATTAGTAGTAGCTTCTCTTCCTCAGAATTATCATCTGAGCTCAAACAAGACATTTTGGAGGATGCCATAATTTAACTTCACTGGAGCAAACCATAGATTAAATAAACCACAGTAAATTCGGGAGAGAAAAGAGAAACCATAGCTTAGCTTAGCTACAGTATGCCCATGGCTTCTTTGGTGCTGACTGACAGCTTTGAAACGTTACCAGACCAAATTATGTATCACTACGCCAAACCATATGATCTGCAAAAACATGTGTTTAGCAGCTGTCACTTCTGACAGTCAACATTTAGGTATACACCTAAATGTTGAATGTCAGAAGTCAGCTGTGAGCTGTCAGTCAGCACCAAAGAAGCCATGGGGCTACTGTATGAGTGTGAATCCAAGCTGACAGAACCTTAGCACAGCATAGTAGAGAAAATCTTATCTTAGTTCAGCTTAGCTAAGCTTTCAGTGTGAACTGTCTTCTTCAACAGGCATCCCTCATCCAGGTTTACTCGGGCCGACCGCCGACCAAGCTTCCGTTTTGCTTCTCGGTTCCGATCCAAGACAGACTTCTCAGAAGTTCCATTCTGCTTTAGTAAAGTGTGACCAATCCCCCACCACTTGATTTGTATAAAAAACTTTTTCTAATTATAAAACATGTGAAACTTTTTATAGCTCACGTTGTTAAACCAAACTTAGCTCATATCATGAACATATTTAACTTAAAAAGAAACGGATTTTTTTTAAAAACAAGATGAATGATTGTTTCTAGACTGGATTACCTCAGATTTACTTCAGCATTCTAATATTAATTCTTAAATCACAAGTGACCCTACCATTATTTCCTAACTACTTTACATTTAAAAAAAGAAGGGGCGGGGTTTAAATTAATAACTTCCGTACATGTCTCATAGAGCCAAGTCCAGAAAAGTGTAATATTATTATTATTATTGCATCATCGTGGACATTCAAGTCTAAAGAATGAAACAAGGCTGTGGGTTTTTCAATGAGTGTCAGGCAGGCAGTAACAATGAGAATGACTTTAAGGGGCCAGTGGGAGGGGAAGCTTGAAAAAAGGGGTTAGAGGGGAGGAATCAGTAGCTTCCTGTGCACCACGCCCTCCCCTACACCCCCTCCTCCCCACCAAATTACAACAGATTTCAACATAACAATGGCACTACTCCGATAAAAGAATGAAAGAAAACAAAAGCGGAAGGCATAGAGGAAGATTAACTTCCGCTCTACCCCCGCCAAAAGAACAACAAACAAAAATGGAGTCAACCCTTCAGTATCTGCGTCACATCAGCGCTAGATGTGTTCTTGTTCTCTTGTCTGGTTAGGTCATGAATATACATAGACAGGAGGCCCGTTTCATTAACACCGGTAGAACCATTTTTACTGCGTCATTCTTAATTTCATTGGATTATAATTGACTATACTGGTTCCAATATAGACATAATGAATAGGCCTACAGGTATTTACCGGTTATTACTAGGTCTACTTATCTATTTTGTCACAGCGACTCACTACATTTTCGGGTTACACGCACTATTAAATAATTACGAACTGTTTCAGTGGGTGCTTGGTCTAAGGCGCTACTCAAGCAATAGAATAGACTGCTGATGACGGGGAGATTGTAGCTCGATCCCGGTCGGGTATACTAAGGGTGGTTTTTCCTAAATGGTTTCCCACTCTCTCTCCACGTGGTAAATACTTCCTTTAAATTTAACCTTCTTCATCCCTAACCAATTAACGTAGCTTGTACATAAGCGTATAACCCGGATGGTTAGTAAAACGTGGTGCTAAGAAAAATCTAAATACGCTAAGGTGGTAAGGATGAGTAAGGTTGATTTTAGATTAAGTGTACCTGCATTTTCGTAGAGTTAGAGTGTAAAACAATTTAGGGAAAACTACTCTCCGTGCATACGACATGTATATTTGTACCCCGATTTCCCCGCGACGTTTTAAAGCAATTTAAACGTCTTGTTTTGTGGAAATCAGTTTAACTCCGCTGATTTAGACTATCTAATCACTGGAGGGGGTGATATCACTCTTTATCACCACCAATAACATGGAGCACTAAATAATTCTCTTTTCTATAAGAAAGAGGCCTAATGAAATGTGTTAATCCGTTTCAAAGATATAACAAAAAAGTAACACAAAACCAAATCATGGCCTTTAAAAAGTGTATAAAAGTATTTATTTTTCCCTATGAGTATTTAATATAGACCTACACTTTCTTAGCCAACTGATTATGTAAACAAAAAAAGTATAGAACATTATTATTATTATTATTATTATTATTATTATTATTATTATTATTATTATTATTAGCACCACGTCAGTATAGAACAAACATAACCCTTTGTCCACCGCTATTAGAAAGGGGAGAACCCCAATTTCAACAATGATAAAGTTATCGTCCGTACGGGGTATCAAACTCGGGATTATAAGCTCACTAGGCAGTCACGCTGCCGCCTCAGCTGAAGTGTTCATTTTCTTTTTAAATCTGATTCCGTTCAACTCGTTCTGGATATAAAAACTTCCCTGAATATCCTCTCTGACGAAGCCGCAGGTCTTATCTAGAAAATATTTATCTTCGCTTTCTCGGTTAACTGTTGCCAAATCTCTTCGCTCTCAGTTATGTGAAGAGCTGGTGTGCTGAGGTAAGGAGCTACTGGCAACATCGACACACCAGCGTTGCGAAACTTGTATATTTATTGCCCACATAAAATCAAGAGCATGGCAAGTCTGTTGCCTGATAATAGCTATGCAGTTCCCTCAAAGATGACATCCAGTGTAGTTTAATAAATAAATAACCACACCAGTAAAAACGCTGAATAAATATCAGGATCATTAACGTAATTTGGTGTTATGGTGACGGGGAGGTCAGGGTTCTAGTACCAGCTGGGGTGTACTGAAGGTGTTATTTTATAGACGCCATATTTTTCCATTACCCCTCAAAAGGCAAATGGGGGCAAATTTCTTCCAAATTTGACATTCCTCATTCTTAACTAATTAATTTAATTTAAATGTGTAGTAAGACCAGGTACAGAAAAAATCTTTAAAATGTTACTACCTACTTCGGTGGCAGCATGGTCTAATCCGTTACTCTCGCAGTAGACTAGATTGCCAATAACGGGGAGATCAAAGTACTACTCTCGGCTGGGTGTACTTATGGGGTTTCTCCTAAAATGGTTTTCCACTCACCCTCCACGCAAATGTGGGTACACCTCCTCTAAATATAAACTTCCTCGTCCCTAAAACCATTATCGTGATTATTGCATGAGCGTATAACCCGAAAGGGTAGTAAGACGCGGTGATTAAAAAAAAGTTGTTCATTCACAAACTGTTAGTGATACGCTTGCATTGAATGGGAAGGTAAAGAAGGTAAAGAGTAACTTCCCGAAAGGTCCGACCTGTTAACTCTTCTCTAGATCCCTGTCCGTGATACGTCCCTAGGGCCCTAATGACAGGAAAGGGTGGAAGTTGGCCGCTAAGGGCCCTCAATGAATCATATGGTCGCATTTTCTCTTCTTGTAATTTTAGTTGTTTGTGATCAACGACCATGTCTCCTGTTTGAAAATTTAAATATCATCCGTTTCCTGGCAACGAAATTTCTTATCGGAATGGAAGTCAAACAATAGTTGTGTTTTTTTTAATAAATACAAACTTAACATTTAAAAAAGAGGGAAATAAATGTCATAATAATGTTTTAAAATTAATTTCTGTTGTTTTAAGACCGTAGGCTCGCATCTGGCATAGAACTCCTAAAAGAATAGTTTTTTTTAATAGCACCCTATTGACATTTGTGGGCCCGTGAACTAAATGTCACGCTCATAAATATGTTTTTCAAATTGATTTCCCACTCCTTTCAAGGCAAATATGGACACACTTCCTCTAAATTGTAGCGTGCACATCCCTACCATTGATTAATTGGCGTTAGTCTGGACGGATAATCAGTGGGGGGAAATATACTAGCACCTAACTATATTTCATTCACGGTAGGAATTACTCTCTGAAAGGTCTTTTTTCCTACCAATATCCTACTATATAGTAGATTTATGGTAGGGAAAAAGGCCTTTCAGAAGTCAATTCCTACGGTAAATGGAATATAGGCGAGTATTCTTTGTCATGCCCATCTCAAGTAAAAGTGGCCCTTCACCACACCACAAGGTCAGTCATTCTAATACTCACACACTCGTTAGAGAAGTAATCATTTATATTACATTAAGTTTAAAACCAAAACTATAAGCGGCTTAATCTAAAGGTTAAGGATTATTAAGACTGCTTAAAGGAACTGGAACCATATTCGTATGAGTGGGAGGATGATATATATACAAATATAAATCACCCTAGTCCAACCACCATCCGGTGCACCAAGCCTAGATTCGAGCCTCGTCCTCCTCGTCACAGGAAATCCATCATATTGAGAATGTGACGCCTTAAACCATGTGGCTAAAATAACATCTACGCCTATTTGCCAAAATTTTCAAATTGAGTTTAGTTTCTGACCTACGGAATTAATGTTTTAACTCAACTGTTTGGCATGTCAAATGTATGTCTGTTTGTTGTGTAATTATTGCCAAATGCGTAAATTATTTTCACTCAATTTAGTTGGGACATTATTAAAACCTAGGCCAAACTATGTATAATGTAATATATGTGGGTGTGTTTATTTTACGTGATTTGCAAGACTAATATCTTAAACTATTTCGACAGCGACTATTATCTGAATATAGAATTAATATTTTACTTCCCACTATCTTACAGGTAGATAAAGTATTGTCATCGTCAAAAATATTAAACTCAAGGTTTTTAGAATCTTGAGGTTTCATGTCCCCCCGAATCCAAAATTGTTTTTTACTTACCACCAGTCTGTCTGTCTATCTGTACCTCCAACTAGAGCCTAAACTAAAACTTGGTATCTAGGGTTCTCATAGGGTTGCCCCGAGGGGTTTTTGGAATTGGATATCTAACCCTTAAATTAAGGGTAGTTTACTGAAGGAAAGAAAGAGAAAAAGTCGATTTTCTCAAAATTGGCTCTAACGATTTTGATTAAATTTCATTTCTAAACATTCCAAACAAAATAGCTTCTCTCGATATTTCGGCAAAATGACTTTAAGTGCTCCGGTCTGGTATTGCGACCACAAAAGAAAATCTAACCTGAAATGTTGATGGATGTCGACGTCTCAAGACCCCCCCGCCTCTCCAAACCCTAAAAAGTGGTATTTGAAATGACGTCAATCTATGTGTCTGTTTAAACTTAAAATTAAGAGTAGTTTAAGAAAGGGTGAAAAGAGAAAAAATCGACTTTAATGGTTTTGATTAAAATTAATTTCTAGGCGTTAATTAAGATTATGAATAAAATGGCTATTTTCATTTTAACATGAAAATGAATTTTGGGTATTTTACAGAACCAGAAACTTCCATATCTCCGCAACTATTTGAGATACTAAATAACTTATCATTGCAAAATTGTAGTACTATTAAAAATTAAAAAAACTTTTATATGAAATATATTTTAATAAATCTAACAGTTTCTGAGATATTGGTAAATATATTAATACAATTTTGTGAGCTTTAGTTGTAAAGAGATACTACTTAAGTTTTAACGCAATAAGTCTCCAATGCCAGAGAGTAATTAAATATAAGTAAGTCTCTCAAAAAGCGTATCTTGTTTTTCCTTAAACCTCTTAGGAGAAATGTTTGTACAACAATGTTCTACATCCATTTTAGACTCAATAGTCAATATTTACATTTTTTATTGGTCAAAATTTATAAATGAGGAATTTAATAGCAATTCGATGGCATGAATATTTGCAACACCTAATAAAATGTCAAAAATTTTAACCGGAAGTTGAAATTTTAATACGAAGTGTTGACCCTTGTGGAGCCAACAATGATCTTTTTATCGGTCCAAACATACAAATGAGGGCATTAATTCCTTAAAAACAAAGTTATAAATTTTAAATCCTGGACTAAAAGAAAGTTTTACATAATCATAGTGCAATTTATGTTTTGGTTTGCTAATGTATTTTATTTCGTTTCACATATATTACGAGTTTTAAGTAAATATCTCCATTTTCAAACAATAGAGCGAGAAAGTCCGTGCAGAGTTCCGTACCATTCATTTCTGTCTAATTTGATCACCAAAGAAAATATCTCATTCAAACCTAAGGCTAAATTATAGGAGATATTTCAACTTTAAATCCAAAGTAACTTTAATATCATGAATGTAATTAGGTATAGTGTTCACAGAACTACTAGTAAGATTGTAGTGACGATAATAACATGGAAAGAGCTAGGTCTACTGTTCAGAGAACTACTAGTAAGAATGTAGTGACGATAATAACATGGAAAGAGCTAGGTCTACTGTTCACAGAACTACTAGTAAGATTGTAGTAACGATAAGAACATGGAGGGAGTGAGGTCTACTGTTCACAGAACAACTAGTAAGACTGTAGTAACGATAAGAACATGGAGGGAGTGAGATCTACTGTTCACAGAACAACTAGTAAGATTGTAGTAACGATAAGAACATGGAAAGAGTTAGGTCTACTGTTCACAGAACTACTAGTAAGATTGTAGTAACGATAATAACATGGAGGGAGTGAGGTCTACTGCTCACAGAACTACTGATCTAATTTAAATTTATCTACATTTTCTACCTATATTGGTATGTCATCAATCACTTTCTACGTATGTGAAGTAGTCATCATCGTATAATGGTCACACAGTATCAAGGGCGGAGCTTAAAGCCCAATGATTTACAAGGTATTATGTCAGAGGAGGACGTAAATCTACCTCTCATTGCCACCGGCACAAGGAGAGGCCACAACAGTGGCATGGTGTGACTCTTCAGTTGGATTGGCCTTCGAGGTCTGATAGCAGTGACACCAACTTTGCCAGTAGTTTGATACGAAATGAAAATCATGTTCAAATAGTGCACTCTAAACACAAAATTAAAAATTATACACAAACTTTTAATTATTTTTTTTAATCGAGTCTAGTCTTATAAACATTTTTAGATTCAAGTGTATTAGTCCGTTTGGTTTGAAACTAAAATATTGTTTAATTGTTGAATATATGTGTGTATATTTATTTTCTTACGGAAATGTATGAAATTTGCAAATATTTAAATTACGCTGTTTTACATTAAAATCAAGTAGCTATTCATATATGAACTAAGAATAATATTTGTATTCTCTTGTTTACTATAAGTGTAAACTAAAAATTTGGTTGTTTTTTCTCGATGTCCCATGAAACAACTTTGAGAACCCTGGATGAATTCAATACATCATCAACATTTTATTAAGCTGGTCTTAGCATTTTAGTATAATTATTTCTCACTCCCAATTAAAAAATTCAATATCAAAGAAATGTGGCTCTTAAGTCCTCCATGAGTGTGTTTACAGACCTATGCATATATTAAAGAAATTGTAATAGGATGTATATGTACATACGTTGAAGAAATTCTAGTCTTATACTATTTATTTCCCAGCAATTGTGGGTACGCGGGCTAAGTGTCAGGCTCGTCTACTCTAGTTTGACTGTGACGGAGGAGTGGTGGTTTGAATCTCGGCCAGGTGAACTAAGGGTGGTTAAAAAAAAAGTTTCTCATTCTCCCTCCATGAAAGCGCGAGTATATTTCTTTAAATATAGTAATACCTTGATAATTAGGACCTCATTGATCTGTATTTCTCTTAATCCTGTATATGAATATTATAACTTTAGTATGGAAATAAAATGAAGCTGGGTGATGCAAATTAAAACTAAAAATACGTCATTGATTTTGTTCAAAAAAAATTGACAAATTAAGACTTTTTACGAACTCTTTATGGCGGAATTGTAGGAGACGTGAGAACAGGCCAGTATTTTTGCAAATTTTATTGCAAAATCTTTTGCCAAAATAAATCAAATATTGCACCAGTAGAAACATAGTATGATTCTATACATATAGTGATAACAACAGTTTTTGAATATCCATCATAAGCATAGCGGTATTTGACGAGAAACTTTTTAAATTAAGAGAATAAGTTTTTTAAGTTTAATTCCAGAACACCCTTGACAGATATTCAACAACTATTGATATCATCACTACTGGAGAATTATTTGATATGATTTTGACCAAAATAATGTTTTGACATAAAAACTTTGAAATCACTGGTCTTTCCTCGCGTCACCTTCCCCCTCATCTTAAGCCATCTAGGTGGACTTTAAACTAAAATAAACAATTATGGTATCTAAGCTCTAAAAATAATATTGACAGCTTCTTCAAATCCGGTCCCGCTTAAAGTTAAATAAGATAATATATAAACCAACAAATACAAAATGTTTCCTTTGGAGTAGTACATTTGATATAATTAGCTTACGTTCATAAAATGTTTTAATTAATTCCCACTAAATCATCTCCCTCCCTTAAAACATAGGGCATCAATCTTGCCTAGTCTGATGAAGATGGAGATCAAGGTTCTAAACCAGGCCAGGTGTACTGAGGGTGTTTTTTACCAATCTTTTCCACAAACCTTCCAGATAACTCTACATTTAACCTTCCTCTTTCTTAGCCCGTTTGTGTGAAAATGAGGAAATCCCGCATGGGTAGTAAGACGCACATTTATATTCCATGCTCGATTTCTGAGTACGGCCCATGTACAGGTAATATAATAATGACAATTTTCCCTGTGACTGGGTGATTAAAAAGCTTGGTAGCAAGTCCAGGGGACCCTGGTTTAGTTCTGGGTGTTACTGACGAAGATATTTAGTTCTTCCTTCTATTTACGGGCTACAATTAGTAAATATCGGGGCAGCAGGGTTGTATGTGTCAGTACAGCCTAATTTAGGTACGATGGTTTGTTTGGAAAATATACAATATTTTGTTGCTTTTAACTTTATAAAACGTATTTTATTCCCATTTTATGGACATTTAAAATACCTGTCAAAATTGAAAGCTGCATAAATGATTTATTTATTTTCCTCCACTTGGTCTCTTTTTACGTCTGAGCTAAAGACTGCACCTTTTAATCACGCTAATAATTTAGGTATGAAGAAGATATAACTTTAAAGTCAATGTAGGCCTACCTTCATTTACGTGTAGGAAGAGTGATAAACCATTTAGTAAACATTTATCTAATAAAAAATATCCTAATATGGAGAGAGGACTAAGTAACTAAAATGTAAAGTCCACGTGAATAAAATGTTAATCTTCTTATATATAAAATTCTCGTGTCACAATGTTCGTTCCCGTACTCCTCCGAAACGGCTTGACCGATTCTCATGAAATTTT